>JACEIK010002149.1:13431-34370 GCA_018107945.1 Datura stramonium | reverse complement strand
GAATTTCCTTGAGAAACTGAAGAGAAATGAATGGCCCTAGTTCTTGCTGTGAAAATCCTTGAGAGAAACTCTATGTTGTCTTATAAAAATCTTAATGGGGAAAAATGAGGAAGGAAACCGTTTAACCCCTCTAATAGTCTAAAAATATTCCTAAAAAGACGTAGATTAGCATCTATGAGGCTAGGAAATTACTAGCAGCCTACTAGTTGAAAGGGGTGGCTCAGATTTGGTATAACAAATAAAAGGAAGGGAGGCCAGTTACAATAGCGCTAGTAGAGTGGGAAGAGCTCACTACTGCATTCTAGACATATTCTTTCCTCGGGAACTGAGGGAGGCCAAGGTTGTGGAGTTCATGAATTTAAGGCAGGGTAATAGAACCGTGGAGGAGTATACGTTGGAGTTCACTCAATTGTCGTGGTATGCTCCAGAGATGGTAGCCGAGCCAAGGGCTTGCATGCTCAAATTCGACAATCGCATGTCAAACTTGGTCCTTAAGGAGTGCAGATCCTTGATGCTCATCAAGGACAATGACCTCTCCAACCTCATCATTCTTGCCCAGCAGATTGAAGAAGAAAAGTTGAAGGACATGGAGCGGGAGAACAAGCAGGCTAGAATAGGTTAGTCGGATTATGGCCACCAGAGGTCCGATGGTAGTAGTTTCCAACAGTAGCAGCAATAGAAGACTCTACCACTCACATCAGCTAGTGCCCCTACTTTCCAGTCCCGCAAGGATTGAAAGGGTGGAGCATCTGGCTCCTTGTCCCAGAGTTACTGTGCAAGAAACTATTACCCTATGGGCAAGGAGGGTTTCTTTGGATGTGGGCAGTTGGTTCATAGGTTAAAAGAGTGTCCTTCAGCAGGAAGGGGGAGAGATCACTCTACTTCACCAACCCCAGCAGGTCGTCCATCTCAGCAGGGTAATACTTCAGGTACGGATGGCAGTCAGTTCCAAAACCACTTTTACGCTTTATCATCTCTTCAGGATTAGGAGAGCTCACCTGATGTAGTCACGGGTATATTATATCTTTTCCACCTAGATGTATATGCCCTACTAGATTCTGGAGCCACGCTATTGTTCGTTTTCCTTATGTAGCTGTTTAGTTTGAAATCAGTCTAGAAGTTCTCTCAAAACCATTCTCAGTCTCTACCCCACTTGGTGAGTCGGTTAAAGCCAGCCGGGTATATAGAAACTGGCCAAACTCAGTGTTGAATAAAGTCATTCCAACTGATCTGGTAGAACTAGACATGGTCGATTTCGACCTCATTCTTGGAATGGATTGGTTACATTTTGGTTATGCCTCAGTTGACTGCAGAACTAGAGYTGTCAGGTTTTCATTCCCCAATGAGCTAGTCTTWGAATGGATGGGTAGTGTTTCAATGCCTAAGGGTCGGTTCATTTCCTACCTTAAGGCAAGGAAGCTCATTTCAAAAGGATGCATCTATCACCTAGTTAAGGTCAAGGATTCCAGCTCCGAGACCCAGACTATTCAGTCAGTTCCAGTTTTAAGCGAATTCTCTAAAGTGTTTCTCGAAGATCTTCCTGGAGTCCCTCCCCAACGAGAAATAGACTTCGGTATAGACCTTCTTCTAGAAACTCAGTCCATCTCTATTCCTCCTTACAGAATGACTCCAGCTGAGCTTAAGGGAGTTAAAGGAACAAATGAAGGACCTTTTAGATAAGGGTTTCATTAGGCCCAACATCTCTCCATGGGGCGCTCCAGTGTTGTTCATGCAACCGAATGATGGTACCGTCAAAATGTGTATTGACTATTGTCAACTGTACAAGGTTACAATTAAGAACAGGTATCCCCTACCCAGGATTGACGACTTTTTTGATCAGCTTCAGGGAGAAAATTGTTTCTCTAAATTAGATCTTAGGTTGGGATATCATCAATTTAGAGTCAGGGAGTGTGACATATCAAAAATAGGCTTCATAACTCGGTATGGTCACTATGAATTTGTGGTCATGTCCTTCGAACTAACTAATGCCCTAGCAGCTTTCATGGACTTGATGAACAAGATATTCAAATAGTATCTAGACATGTTCATCATTGTATTCATAGAGGACATTCTTTTATACTCTATAAATGAGGAGTAGTATGATAACCATCTGAGGATAGTGTTGCAAACTCTCAGAGACCGCCATCTATTCGCTAAATTTAGCAAATGTGAATTCTAGCTGAAGTCTGTGGCTTTCCTTTGTCATGTGGTTTCTGGCGATGGTATTCATGTAGATTGTCAAAAGATAACAGTGGTGAAAGACTGGCCAAGGTCCACTTCCCCAACAGACATCAAGAGTTTCCTGGGTCTAGCCAATTATTATCGATGGTTTGTTGAAGGATTTTCTTCTATTGCGTCTCTGACTAAGCTAACTTAGAAAAAGGTGAAGTGTAAGTGGTTAGATGCTTGTGAGAAGAGCTTCCAAGAGTAGAAGACTCGACTCACTACAACTCAAATTTTGTCCTTACAAGAAGGAAAAAATGGGTTCGTAGTCTATTGTGATGCTTCCATAGTTGGCCTCGATTGTGTTCTTATTCCACGGGGTAAGTTGACAGCTTATGCCTCCAGATAGGTCAAATTTCATCAGAAGAATTATCTGACTCATGATCTTAAATTGGCGGCAGTGGTGTTTGCTCTACAAATATTGAGGCATTACCTTTATGGGGTTCACGTGCATGTTTTCACCGACCACAAGAGCCTTCACTACGTGTTCAATCAGAAAGATTTGAACTTTCGTCAGAGAAGGTGGTTGGATTTACTAAAGGATTATGACATGAGCATGCTATATCACCCAGGCAAGGCTAACATAGTGGTTGATGCCCTAAGAAGGATGTCCATGGGAAGCGTTGCTCATTTTGAAGAGGGCAAAAAAGAACTAGAAAAAGAGATTCCAAGTTAGCTCGGTTGGGAGTGCAGGTGGTGGATTGAGCTAAGGGCAGAGTAGTACTGTAGAGTGGGTCAGAATCCTCGTTAGCTGTTGAGTTTAAGACAAAACAGTATGAAGATCCCATACTGCTTAAGCTGAAAAAAGAAATTCTATGAAAAGAAGTGAAGGCTTTCCCCAAAGGGGGAGATGGTGTGCTTCGTTACTAGGGAAGGCTATGTGTTTCAGACGTAGGTGACTTGAGACAAGAAATACTGGCATAAGCACATAGCTCCAGATATTCTATCCATCCAGGCCACCAAGATGTATCGTGACTACGAGAAATCTACTAGTGGAACGGCATGAAGAGAGATATTTTGCAGAATTTGTGGCTAAGTGCCCGAACCGCCAGCAAGTTAAGGTTGAACACCAAAGACCTATGGGTATGACTTAATATATTAGCATGCCCACGTTGAAGTGGGAAGAAATGAATATGAACTTCATTAAAGTTCTACCTTGTACTCGTCGGCAGCATGATTTAATATTGGTGGTAGTAGATCCGATGACCAAGTCAGCACATTTCCTCCCAGCTAAAACTACAGACTCAGTTGAGGATTATGCTAGGTTATACATCTGGGAGTTAGTCAAACTGCATGGAGTTCCCCTATCCATCATTTCAGATAGAGGTACCTAGTTCACCTCACATTTATGGAAGTTATTTTAGAATGGACTTGGTACTTAAGTCAAGCTCAGCATAGCTTTTCACCCTCAGACAGATGGAAGTTGAGCAGACAATTTAGACCTTAGAAGATATGATAAGAGCTTGTGTGATTTACTTCAAAGGTAGTTGGGATGATCATCTACCTCTCATCAAGTTTTGCATACAACAAACTTTATATGGTAGAAGGTTTAGGTCTCCTATAGGGTGGTTTTAAGTTTTCAAAGCTACCTTGATAGGATCGGAATAAGTTCATGAAGCTATGCAGAAAATGCAACTGATCAGAGAAAGGTTGAAAATAGCTCGGAGCCGACATAAATCATATGCCGATGTGAGGAGGAGATATTTAGAATTTGCTGTAGATGATTGGGTGTATCTGAAAATTTCACCCATGAAAGGGGTGATGAGGTTTAGAAAGAAAGTGAAAATCAGTCCGAGGTATGTATGACCCTACAAGATTCTGAGGCGAATTGGCAATGTGGTGTGGGAGTGAAGGATAGTCTCTCTTATAAAGAGGCCCCAGTTAAAATCTTAGACTGTCAGGTTCGTAAGATGAGAAACAAGAAAGTCACTTCCGTAAAAGCCTTGCGGAGGAACCAGCTAGTTGAGGGAGCCACAGGGGAGGCAAAAGTAGACTGATGGCTAAATACCTTCATTTATTCCCTTCTAGTTCATTTTCAGCATCAAGCGTTAAATTCATCCTCAATACTTTGTTTAGATCCATACTCATCAACTCTATTCATGTTTTTAATATGCATCCTAGGTGCATCAAATCAGTTTGTTAAATTAGTTCAGAGTTAGTCACTCTTTCAGAAATTAGTTTATAGTTTCAGTTTGGGAATTTGCAGCTCTTTTTCTTAGTTTTCCAGTAGCTTTAGCCTTCATTCGAGGATGAATGGTCCCAAGGGGGAGATATGGTAACACCCCGAAACTTCCCTAGACCAAACTCAGACTTTGCACGAAAAACCCACAAGAACCAGAAATTTTTTTACAGAACGACCCAAACAATGAGTCATGGTTAGCTGTAATGACCTATTGTTTGAGTCATCGTAAGGCATGTAGGAATTCCTTTCTGAACTAATGATCCCAGTAACGGAATGTGGAAGAGACCAACGACCCCTCCTATTGAGTTGTTGGGAAATGTCCGAGAAGGTATGAAATCCATCCCAGTGGCAAGGAGGGGAAACAACGATCTGTTGTTCAACACAACGAGTCGTCGCTTCCATCCGTGATCCAAGTCCAGGAAATCCCAGTGTCCAGTATTAATGGTGACAACGACCTGTGGGTTGGACCAACGAGTCGTTGTGTCACTCATTGGTAGGGTTCACACTCAGGTTCAAAAATCCCTTCGGTAACCACGAGAGGAACAAATGACACATTGGTTCATCCAATGATTCGTTGTCCCCTCTCATTTTCCAGTTCCTGTAAGCCCAAGATTCCAGGCCTAAGACAAACGACTAGTCCCAATGAGTCATGGTATCAACCTATGACTCGTTGTGTGACCCGTTGGTCCCTATCGGGCAGCTTTCCATATTTTCTTTCAGGGATATTTTTATAACTTACCACCTATCTAAACCCTAAAATATGTTGTTTTAGGTTATATTCAGGGGATTTAAGGGGGTAATCGACATTCCCTTTTCATTCCTCTCATTCTCCCAAAATCAGAATGTGGAAACTCAGTTAGGATGCAAAGACAAGGAGACAGGGTTTCATTTTTCTTCTCAGATTTCTCAAGGGTTTTCTCCGAGATTTCTACACAGGTATGTGGGAATTCAATAAAGGAATTTTTCTTCCCTTGTGCCCCAAAACTCTTCTGAAATGCTTATAAGTTCTAGCCCTAAAGTTCACGGTTAGGGTTCATTTTTCAGTAAATTATGGATTTCTTCCTATTATAAGTTTCATGAATATTGAGGTGTGTGGTTAGCTATACTTCTGGTCATTATCTCTTTTCATGAAATTATATGATTTTAGCCCTAGTTTCTTTGAATACAGTGTATTGACTATTATAGCATGTTCTAAATAACAGTGTTGCTTGATTTTGATTGTTCTTGAAATCACTAGGATAGTATAGTTGTATGATCACCAGTAGAATTATTGATTGTTTAGTCTTAGTTAGTACTTAGTAAATTTTAGCATCTTACCGAATTGTAAGCTGATCAGTTTGACTATAGTCAGTCTCTTGAGGTGTCAGTAATACCACTCGAACCCAGTTTTCAGTTATCAGTTATCAGTTTGTCTTTAGACAGTTACGATGCTTCAAAATAAGAAGCTCTAACTGGTCTGAGAACTAGCACTTTCAGTTATCAGTTTGTTCTTCAGATGGTTACGATGCTTCCAGATAAGTCGCTCTGGCTAGTCTTAGAAAACCAATTTACAATTATCCAGTCCGATAGACTATCAGGGTACTTCCAGATAAGTATTCCTGACTTAGTCCAGGGCCCCAACTTCTAGCTATCAACTTAGTAATCAAGTTAGGACTATCCAGAAGAAGTTGTACTTTGCACCGAGTGGATCAGGATTCCAGTACAACTAGGCTCCCAGAACTATGTTTTCACTGTAGGTTATTGGCCCAATGGGCCCCAAACTTGTGATCACCCAGCTCAGCCACTATACCCTGGCAAGGTACAGTGGGCTTTCTCCTATGGGGTGTATACATCGGACTCCACATTTAGCTCACGTGGTTATATATCAGTTATAGACTCTCCCATTTGTCAGTTTAGTACAGTCTTAGTTAAGCTAAGTATTAGTTCAACTCAGTTTTAGTTCAATTTAGTTCAGCTCAGTTGAGTTACTTAGATCAAGGAAATGTTTATGACCATTAGTCAGGGCCATTATTAACCATATCAATTATAGCTCAATTTTATCAGTATTCAGTATAAGTTGGTCATTTCATGTTACCTCAGTCAGTTGTTTATTTTCCATGCTTATTGCATATCTCACTTACTCAATACATTCAAAGTATTGACGCATACTTTCTATGTTGTATCATATTATGATATAGGTATAGGTTCTCAGTCTCAGCACTATCAGTAATTTCCCTCCGACGATATCAACAACACCGTCATTCTGTATGTCCTCATCTTCCGAGGATGATGGTTATTTGTTCAACTATTCTTTATTAAGTTAGACTCTAGAGTTAGCTGGGGACTTGTCCTAGCAACTCATCAGTTAGTAGTGGCTTTCAGACACAGTTGTCTAGTATTGTTTTTAGTTATGTTTACACTTTCAGGATAATGCATCAGACACTATGTTCTCCTTACCTTGTCTGTACGAAATTCCATATGGAAATGACTCAATGAACTCCACCCACTTGGAATGTAGCTTACTCAATTTAGCTTGGCTTTTCAAGTACCGCAAGGACTCATGGTATGTTTTTATCAAAAACTCACATGGTCATAAGTAATGTTGCCAAGTAGCCAAAGCCCTTACCAAGGCATATAACTCATGATCATAAGTAGAATAATTCAATGTAGCTCCACTCAATTTTTCACTAAAAGATGCAATAGGCTTAGAATCTTTCATTAAAAAAGCCCCTATAACTTTCCACTAGAATCACATTCAATTTCAAAGGATTTAGAAAAATTAGGTAATTGTAACAAAGGACCAGAACACAACTTATCTTTCAAGACATTAAAGGAATTCTCTTGTTCTTTTTCCCAATTAAACACCTTATCCTTTTTAATGACTTCAGTTAATGGTGCAACAATTGTACTAAAATCCGTCACAAATATTCTATAGATGCTAGCAAATCCATGAAAACTTCCAACTTCCATCACGCTCTTAGTTGTAGGTCATTCTTTTATTGCTTTAATTTTATCTTCATCAACCTCAATACCATTAGAGCTAACAAAAAGACCAAGAAAGATTACTTTATCAAAACAAAATGTGCACCTTAACAGATTAGCATACAATTATTGCTCCCTAAGCGATAAAAAACTAACCTGAAGTATTCCACATGTTCTTCGAGAGGAGTATAAAATATTAGAATATCATCAAAATAGACCATAACAAATTTTCCATGAAAATCTTTAAAGATATGCTTCATTAGCCTCATGAAAGTACTAGGTGCATTAGTTAAGCCAAACGACATGACTAACCACTCATACAAACCATACATAGTTTTGAAAGTAATTTTTCACTCATATCCAGGATTCATTAGAATTTGGTGGTGTCCACTTTTTGAATCAATTTTTGATAATATTTGAGAACCATGCAATTGGTCAATCATATCATCTGTTCGGGGAATAGGGTGACGATACTTTACCATTATTTTATTGATAGCTCGACAGTCCACACACATCCTCCATGTTCCATCGTTTTTTGGTACCAAGAGCACGGAAACAAAGAATTGACTCATACTTTCTCTCACAAATCCTTTTTTAAGTAACTCCTCTACTTGTCTTTGTAGTTCCCTGGTTTCATCAGGATTGATTCAATAAGAAGGCTATTTGGAAGTTGAAATCTAGGTACAAAGTCAATTTGATATTCTATTCCTCTCAAAGGAGGTAACCCCTTGGGGATATCCTCGGGGAAAATATCATCAAAATCCTGCAAAGTTTTTGAGAAAAAACTAGGAAAAGAAGGAGTTAAATCGTTAGTATTAATCATAAATTTCCTAAATGTAAGGAGGACAATAGGAATCCCCTCTTTTTTAGCAAGTAAACACTCTTTGGCTTCTGCAAGACTCACTATTTTTTCACCCTTAGCCTCTTTCCTCTCACTAATTCTTTCTTTTTTATCACTCTTTCCCACCTTTTCTTTTTTCTCATCGTTTCTCTCTCTCACCTCACGCCTCAGTTGATTTTTTTCATCTATCTTTTTTTAAAATTCTTTTTCTTTCATTCATTTTCTGTCTTCATAAACTTGGGATGGAGTTAAGGGTGCAAGAATGTACTTCTTCCCCTTATGTTCAAGAGAGTACTTATTTCTCCTCCCATCATGGAAGGCATATCATCATATTGCTAGGGTCTCCTTCTCCCTCACTTTTCTCACTCTCATATTCCCCATTATCTTTAAGTAAGACAACTTTTCTATTCAGACATTCAAACACCTTGTGTCCCCTCCCTTGATACCTGTGACATTATATAGCACTAGAAGGTGTAGAGGGAGTAGAAGCTCTTGTGTTAAAAGTTTTACCTCCATCTTTGGCCTCCCATTTACTGTTTCCCTTATCACCTTGTGATTTAAGTATAGTTTTCTCCTCATATATTGGTCGTGGCTTCTTGGAGCTCTAGTAGGTCGATTCTTCCATGAGCTAACTTGTTGCTTCTTCTTTTTTATTCTTCTATTTTTACAGCCAACTCAACTAACTCATCTAAATTGTCATTTTGTTGAAATTCTACTACATCAACTATTTCTGTTTTTAAACATTAAGAAAACTAGCCATAGTGACTTCTTCTTCCTCATTACAATTTTCTTGGATCATAGCTATATCCATAGCTTTAAAATTATCATCCACAATCATAGAACCATGCCTAAGATTTTGAAGGCGTTGTTGCAGATCTCTTTGGAAGTGTGATGGCACAAAGCACTTCCTCATAACCCTTTTCATCTCGGCCCATGTTGTAATGGGCAATTCTCCATTGTCTAGTCTGTCTCTGCTAAATTTCATTCACCAACTAGCAGCATAGTCACAAAATTCAATCACAACAAGTTTAATCTTCTTATCCTCAAAATAGTTGTGACAGTCAAACATGGCGTCCACCTTCATCTCCCAATCAAGGTACATGTCTGGGTATCTTATCCCTTTGAAAATAGGGATCTTCAACTTAATGCTACTAATATTGTCATCCTCAGCCTTAGTTTGTGGTGCCCTTCTTTTATTTCTCCTTTAGTAAGCTTTCTCAAATTCGTCCTCATATTTTCCAAACTGATCCTCTCCTTGTTGACTTGAGGAGCTCAAACAGCTTGTCTCCTAATCTAAGGAATGTTGTGTTCATGAATTCTCCTTGTATCATCCATGTTCATCGGATTAGGTGGATTTCAAGCGACCTCTAACGCATCAAGTCGCACAGTAATCATCTTGAGCTTCTCTACTATGTTATTGTTTTTAGACTCAACTTTGATATCCTTTCCTGTTAGAGACATCTCAAGAAAAAAAATTAAAGAAACAAGCATCTCTCAATTTGGCTTTTTCCCTCTATTGATCTCATCCTCTCTTG
The DNA here is from genome assembly GCA_018107945.1 of Datura stramonium. Lineage (NCBI taxonomy): Eukaryota > Viridiplantae > Streptophyta > Magnoliopsida > Solanales > Solanaceae > Datura > Datura stramonium. The sequence continues at coordinate 24,628 of JACEIK010002149.1, read as the reverse complement.
CTATTTTCACTCAAATTACTACCTTTGGCTGGATCCTTTTGAATTTATATATAAATACTCCTAGTAACAACTGCTCAAAGTAAGATATAGAAAAAAATAAATTTACCAACACCCAGACGAATTAAGTTTGATGAGACAAAAATAAGATCAATCTATGTAGCAAGAATTTTTTTCTTTCCAAATTTCCCCCTCTTCTTGATTTTCTCTTTGAAGAAGAAAATCAAGAATAAAAAAATTGAAGTTTCTTTAAGGTGCCTTAATTCTTGAGCGATTGAATTTTTTCTTTCTTCCTTTATTATTATTTTTTTTGCAATTTTCATTTTTTTGCTATGTAGCTTACTTATTTAAGTTGCTACAATAGAAAAAAATTCAATTTTGTTTTGGTCAAGAACCTCCCAGGAATATTATTAAGAACATAACCTTGATAAGAACCGCTCTGATACCACTAGATAAGAATCGGGTTGCTTGAAATAACAATAAAATAATGCGGAATAAAAAATACGAAGATTAAACACAAGAAGTTAAATATAGATAAAATTTGTGAATAAAATTCCCAAATTTCAAGATGAAGTGCTAAGAACCCTAATTTATCTTAGTATTCTAAATTAGTGGATTAGGGCTATTTATGATACTAATAGAGTCAATTCAAGAACTTAGATTAAAAAGTTATCCATTCCCCTAATTCAAAGAAATTAGAGATAATAATTAGTATAAGACTAATTACCTTCTTTAATTTATGAATAAGAACCAAAAATACTAAGTAGGCATTATATAAAATCGCGATTGAAATTTTGAGATGAAATCAGCGTTTTGACATACAATTTCATCTCAAAATTTCATCTCATGAGATGAAATCCAAAATTCTCCAAAAATCTTGATTTGGGATTTCAAATCATGAGATAAGATTTTTTAAATGAAAAATTTAACCCACAAGTTTATGTTTTATAAAAAAAAAGTCCACCATTTTATATATACCAACTTATTTACCAACTATTCATTTAATAAATATAAACAACCTTTGCCAACTAATATATTGGAAATAACATTTACCATTTACTCGTACCAACCTTTACCAATCAAATTTATTAAAGAGTGGTATACTACAACTCATGTTTAATTTTACTTTTTATTGAACTAAAGTTTAATTTTTAAGTTGTATTTTTCTTAGAATGACTTTGTGATAGTGTATTATATTTTATTATGAACTTTTACTTATTTGGTAAGATTGTATATGAATTTGGGAAATTTGAATAGTTTTTACAACTTATGGGGTTCTTATGTTCATGAGTAAAAATACAACTTAAAAATCCCAAATTGCATGTCCAAACAAAACTTCAAACTTCATCTCATATGATTTCAAATTATGATTTCATCTCGGATGGCCAAACAGGCCCTAAGTTAAGAAATAAATCTTACATCTTAAAGAATTATTCTTGTAAGGTGTCAAGATAAATCCCAAGTAGCCACACTCAAAGGTGTAAAGAAGAGAACTCTTAATTAATAATAATATTGTGTAACGAAACTAACAAAATCCATCCCTATATATAGGAAAAACTATCTCAAGTAGCATGAGATTCGAATCCTACTTTTATGAAAACAATAATTAATGAATCTAATTAGGAAACTTTAAACTAGAAAAACATAACAATAATACCTAAATTTCTATCAAAATAAAATATGGAAAAGTTGCCAAAAATTTAGTCACTTGTACGTGACTTTTATTCCACTCAAGTTGGGTGAGAATTTAAGTTTTTCTTTGAGAAGAATTTTCAGCCCCATGTGGGCCCCAATTTTCTTCACTTGGGATTGAACTTGAATCATAAAATATTGTATAACACTTAGTCCATTCTTCTCCAAAATTCTTAGACTCGTTCTTGGGCTCTTCTTCCATGTAAAACATCTTCTTGATTTCCAATTGAAGCCCAACAATCTTGGCTTGTAACTCCTTATATTGTGACCTTGATGGCGTTCTTCTTAGGGCTTCTATATCATCATCATTCTAGCCTATAGAACTATCACTCCTTTTCACCGATATCACCCCGGACTTTTCATAGGATGTTCTATCTCATATATACTACTCTACTACCATATTCTATCGCTCCATTACCTACTAATAACCCTATTTATGTACCTTCACCACATCCATATGTTCCTCCACAGGCACCATATATACCTCGACCACATATACATCCACAATAACCTTGTATGCCTTTTCCTCCACCGAATACCCGTATTCCAATTAGACATGTTTGGCTAATATGTGTCCAACCTTTGGATAGTGAATTCTAGGAAGAGTTTTAAGAGAAGTTTGATGACGTTGCCAATGATTATAGCTACTAATGAAGGGTGATAATGTCAAAAACACTCCAATTAAGGAGGTGGCTATGTTCGTATGCAAAATAAATACACAACAAGAGTCAGGGTCAATTTCCCATCAATATTGGAGGCTAGACCTACCAAAAGTTGTGAATTCATTCACAAGAGTAAGCATAATGTGTATACATAAAGTAAAATTTTGGGAAAGTGGTTTGAAGAAGTATCAAATTAAAATTGTAATCAAAATAAAGTAACACAATTTTTGTTGATAGGATTAAAGAGACTAGGGGTTTATATTTGATGGGATATAATCTTTATAAGTATTAACTAAAATCCTTAGAATCAAATAGTGCAGGAATAGTTTTGGTTTTAGCTACACTCTAAGTTCACAAAAACAAAGAGTGTGTATATTTTTGATTTTCTGAAACCCCAAAATGAAGATCTATAAAACAACCAAACATTGCTTGAGTTTGCATAGACTATTTCTAGCTCTAGCCCTTAAATGAAGCTTGAATGAGGTATAGACTATTTCTAGTTCTAACCCTTAGATAAAAGATCCGGATCCTCACTATTGAATTCTTACCCAACTTCACTTCTCTTTCTCAAGCAAAAACAAAGTTAGAGAATTCAATTAAAACTCAAAGAAATAAATAGATTCATGCATTATACTTTATTATAAAATAAACTAATCAATACCCAATCAATTCTAAAAACCCGTCATTTACAAACACCCTAGAAGAGTTAGCTGCTCATAATTAGGAAAAGAGAAATTATACCAGAGAAGAATTTCTCAAAACCATCCATCATAAGCAATTAAAATTAATTTCAAGCTTTATATCTTCAATAATGGTATTTTCAATAGGAAGAAGAAGAAGAAGAAAGTAAGCAATTGGACTCTCTACTCTACAATATTCTCTATCCTTGTCAATATCTCTTCCCACCCTTCCAAATGCAGTAAAAAATCTGCATATATTGCTTGCACAGATTTTCAAAATGCGCTTGGAAGCTTTCCAAGAATGTATTGGTCTTCTGGATGATTTTTTCCTTCGGAGGGAGCTCAGCTCACTTCCATTGGCACCTACGTTTCACTAGTGTCGATTTGAGGCATGTAGGTGCATTAACAAGTCCAGGAAAGCCTTCTCTCAGTTCTTCATGCATGGAACTTGCAGACAGAAGATATTGACTTGCGGCATAAAGGTCTAGTACTAGTAAACCTTCAGCTCCTCGTACGTGGCACCTGCTAGATGCAGGTGCTTACTTGTTGCACCCATACTACCTACTGTTCTTCCGGTAGATTGCTTTAAGTTCAAATCCTCCATCATCTTTTTTTCAGATAAATGACTACACATAAGAGAATAAAGGCATAAAATCCTTCTAAGTTGCATTAAAAATGAAGCAATAACTCATTCTTAAGAGCTAGATAAGTTGGTAATTACCAACTCATCAAACTCCCAAACTTGAACTATTATTGTCCTCAAGCAAAGCATTCACTCAACATAAGAATTGACTCAAGCTTTTTAAGACATAAGGGATGCAGACAGGACTACTAAGACTCAAAATAAATAAAAACAGAAATGACTCAAACACAAGCACACTGATACCACCATTACACTCAGCAAAGGTCATCACTTTAAAAATCTTTTCTTCCTAAGAGACTTCACTTTTTCAATCGAAATCAGGGGAAATTTTCATCTCAAGCAAGATCAACAAACATCTCAAGTCAAAGACATCATTCTTCAAGGTTTTCCTAGAAGTTCACTGCACAATTTTTCGCATTCATACCCATCTATTAAGATCAAGATTTTACCATTTTCTCCAAGGATACAATGCCACTCACCAAAAGAGAGAATCCCACTCACAAACATGCAATTCAAAAAATAGGGATTATAAGATGGCACAAAGAAATTCACCTTCTCAAAGACTTTCAAGTGTACACATTTCTAACCACAAGCTTTCCCTTTATGTAATTTTCCATTAATGTAGAGTAGCATAGCTCAAAATCACTAAAGACTTACGAGTCACAATGTAGGCTAGGGGTAAGGGTAGGACATCATGTGGTTCATGTGACTAGAACCTCCCAAATGCTTTTTCAAAGAAAATCAAGTACACCCGCTCATACCATTGAGTCAACTCCACTTTATTTCTCATTTTCACAATCCAAGTTTTCCCCCAAGAGCCATTCTTCTAGACACCTTTGTTTTCATCATTAAGCATTCACTAGATAAGAGATAGCACCACTCAATTCTTTTCTTTCTTTCTTTCATAAATGGATTCAATTATCCATTTCTACACTAAGCATTATGTGCTACCTCAAATTGAAGTTCATTCCTAATTTCCCCATAATGCATACACTGCCAAAATTTAGGATTTTTCCTACATAAATATTTCATTTTTTATTCATGTCCACCCCCAAATCTTGGGATTTTAGCATACATTTTTTTATCAAAAGAAATTAGGGAGGAATGAGTGCCAAAGCAGAGGATTCAAGAAGGGTAAAGGTGTGTAATATGATTTTCAAGAAAAAGGTTTAAGGCTCAAAAAGGGTTCACTAAGATTAGTGTTAAAGGAGGGCATTTTTCTCGGTGAAGTAATTATTCAAAGAGGGCCTACGTTTATTTTCCAATCTCAACCACATCTAGGATTTCACCTTGAATCACATTCGGGGAAAGTTCTAGATGACATGCATACACAAGAACAAGCTATAACCTTACTACACATAGAATCACAATTTCAATAAGCATAGCTATTCTCAAAATCAATTGAAAAGTTGTATTTTGACAAATTATTCTGAGTTTTGCAAAACTCATTTGTTAATCAAAAAGCCAAACAAAGAATATATACATCATGAAAAGAGAAGTGTAGCAAGGACTTGAAATAACAAACTAGTGTATGACGTTTCCCTTAAGAAAGTTGCCTCTCAATCAATTATAGGGAAATGTCAATTAGTTTGAAAAAAAAATCAAGACAAGAAACATTTTTCTCTTTGGGAGAGATTGTGGTATAAAGAAATTCCTTAGAGGCTATTCAACTAACTATTAGCTACGAAGAAAATTGGAAGGCACGAGTAGTAAAATAATTGAAATGTAAGACTGACCGGCATCACGGAAACTCGAAGCAATGGTGATTTACCCTTAAGAATGAGTATCCTAATCTATCATATGGCCAATTGATGCATCACTAACTAGTGGGTTACTCAGACTTCACCCCCAATGAAAATAATGCATTGTCCCCAATGCGCGAGATTAAGAAAAATAACGGAAGAATGGGCGAAAGAACTTCCTAGACCGGTAGAGGTGCATTTGGTGTCATGCATGACGCGTAAGAGATGGAATTGCAAAGAATAAAATCTCTAGGACACTGCCTCAAACCTGCGCTACACATGCGTGCCTCAGTGATAACACAAAGGTTGGGAATCCAAAAACTAGAGTATAAACTTAAAAAAATGCGGAAGTAAAATTAGAAAACTAATTAAAAAGACTAAACACGAACTAAGAGATATGAATTTGACAAGATCCAAGTAACAACGAATTGTCTATAGGCAAACCAAACGCCTTTACATGAAAAACTAATAATTTAGAATCAGATCTAGACCGCTTCGTGAGTAATGTTAGACAATAATTAGTAAGTGTACTAATCGCCTTCTAAGAATACCAAGAAGAAACCAAAGATATCAAGAAAGAAAATTATCTTACTACCACAAACTATGAAATAGTTAGGTTGGAAGATAAATCCAAAAGGTAATCTGCCACAAAGGTTCAAAGAACTCTCAAATATATTAATATTCAAAATCTAATCTTCATGAATGAACAAAGACCCCTTTATATAGTAGTGAATAAGGGGTTGGTCAAAAGATATCATAAATGAAAATGATACTTCCTAGGACCTACAAAACTACCACTCACATTATCCTATGAAGTCAACATAGAACAAAACAACTATTAAATGGAATAGAAGGCTGACATACACAAAGTCCTAGGAGTCAACATAGAATAAAGAAACATTAAATACAATTCTAGAAACTAATTAAAAAATGCTGCAATATTTTCTCCATTTAGGGCCTGATTTGGGCTCCATTTCATCTCCTCTTGGACCTTTATTTGGGCCTTCAAATAGATGTAAGACTTGGAGAAAATATCTTCATTGGGCTTGAGATCTTCTTCCATTGCAAGACACTTTTTAATATATAATTCTAGCTTATTAAGTTGGTCTTCAAATTTTCTTGTCTGGGATGGTTTTGAGACAAAGGCAAAGGCAGCAAATCAAGGGGGTGGGGGGATAAAATCCATAAACAACTTAAAAAGGAGACTTACCAGTAGAAGGATCGATAGTTCTATTATAGAAAAACTCTACCATAGGCAAATTTTCCTCCCAAAAGGTTAGTTTTCCCTTTAAAATAGCCCTTAACATATTCCCTAAAGTCCTATTAATTACTTCTGTTTGCCCATCAGTTTGCGGGTGCCAAGATGTAGAAAATGACAATTCAGTCCCCAATTTTCCCCAAAGAACTCTCCAAAAGTGACTTACAATCTTAGCATCCCTATCACTAATAATATTTTTAGGTATACCATGTAATTTAACCACTTCTTTCACAAAAAAATCAGCCACATGTGATGCATTTTTTGTCTTCAAACATGAAATAAAATGAGCCATTTTTTGAAAATCGGTCTACCACTATTAATATACAATCCTTATCATGTTTAGTTCTAGGCAGGCCTATCACAAAATCCATGGAAATATCAATCCAAGGAGAAGTAGGAACAGGTAAAGGAGTATAAAGACCATGGGGTAACACATTTGATTTGGCTTGTTTACATTCAAGACACTGGGAACACACTTTCGCAACATCCTTTCGCATGCCAGGCCAAAAAATATGATCAAAAAGTATATCCAAAGTTTTGAGAACTCCAAAGTATCCCATGAGCCCACCACAATGTGATTCCCTAACAAATAATTCACGCAAAGAGCTATTAGGAATACACAACTTATTTTCCATAAAAAGGAATCCATCTTGAAGATTGAACCGCTCATAAGGACCCCACATACACTCTGCAAAAATCTTTCCAATATAAGAATCATTAGCATAAAGGCCCTTCATTTGATCAAAACCCATCAATTTAGAAGTAAGAGTAGAGACCAAGACATACCTTCTAGAAAGTGCATTAGAAACCACATTTTCTTTTCCTTGCTTGTAAGAAATCACATATGAGAAAGTTCCAATGAATTCAACCCATTTTGCATGCCTATGATTTAGCTTACCTTGGCTCTTCAAGTATATTAAGGATTCATGGTCAGTCTTAATCACAAACTCTCTAGACCACAAATAATGTTGCCATTTAGCTAAAGCTTTGACCAAAGCATATATCTCTTTGTCATAAGTTGAGTAGTTCAATGTTGCTACACTTAACTTTTCACTAAATTATGCAACGGTTGTGAAATCCTGCATTAAAACAACACCTATTCCTCTTCTAGAGGTATCACGTTCAACCTCAAAAGACTTAGAAAAATCAGGAAATTGCAAAATAGGAGCAAAACACAAATTTTCTTTTAATCAATTAAAAGCAGCATCTTGTTCTTTTCCCCATGTGAAAACCTTGTCCATATTAATAACTTCAATCAAAGGAGCAGCAATTGTGCTAAAATCTCTAACAAACCTCCTATAAAAATTAGCAAGCCCATGAAAAATCCTAATCTCAATTACACTCTTAGGTTTAGGACATTCATTGATTGCCTTGATTTTCTCTTCAACAACTTCAACTCCCTTAGAACTGACCACAAAACCTAAGAATACCACACGATCCACACAAAAGGTATACTTTTTGAGATTAGCAAACAAATGTTGCTTCTTAAGAATTTCAAGAACTTGTTTTAGGTGTTCAACATGCTCATTCATATTTTTAGAAAAGATCAAGATATCATCAAAATAAACCACCACGAACTTTCCATGAAAATCCTAAAAAATATGATTCATCAATCTCATGAAAGTTCTGGGTGCATTAGTCAAGCCAAAAGGCATAACTAACCACTAATAAAGCCCATATTTGGTCTTAAAAGCAATTTTCCATTCATCTCCAAGATTCATTCAAATCTGATGGTAACCATTTTTTAGATAAATTTTAGAAATTTTTTTAGACCCATGCAATTGGTCTAAAATGTCATCAAGACGAGGAATAGGATGACGATACTTTACCGTAATCTTGTTGATAGATCAACAATCCACACTCATCCTTCAAAATCCATCCTTTTAAAGCACCAATAGAATAGGAACAGAGCAAGGACTCATGCTCTCTCATACAAACCCCTTTTCAAGTAACTCTTCAACTTATCTTTGCAACTCTTTTATCTCTTCAGGATTACTTCTATAAGCAGGCCTATTTGGAATTTGTGCTCCAGGTACAAAGCCAATTTGGTGTTCAATGCCACATAAAGGGGGTATACCTTAAGGAATATCTTTAGGAAAAATATCAGCAAAATCCTGCAAAAGAGGAGTAACACTACTTGACAAAGAAGAAGTTAGTATCTCAGAATTAGTCAAAACTTCTTTATAAGTAGGTAGTATTATGGGCAGTCCCTCTTTTCTTGCATTCAAACACTCCTTGGCTTTTATATAGAAACTCTCTTTTTTGTTTTCCTTAGCTTTTTTTCTCTCACCAATTTTTTCTTTTTTTCCACTCGAGCCCTCTTTTACCTCTTTGCTTATGTTTTTTTCCCTCTTTTTCTCTCTCTTGTCCATCTCTCTTTTTTTCTAACTCTTGGCCAGAACTCTTTTCTTTTCCCTCAAGCTCACTTTTATTCCCTTTTGTTTTCCCATTGATTCCCGCAATCTCTTTTGAACTTCAAACACTTGAGAAGGAGTTAAAGGTGCAAGAGTATACTTCTTTCCATTAAGCTCAAGAGAATATCTATTCTTTCTTCCGTCATGAAAAGTATGCCTATCAAATGCCACGGACGACCAAGCAAGATATGACAAGCTTGCATAGGAATCACATCACAAAGAGTTTCATCCTTAAACCTACTAACATTGAATGAAATCACGCATTGTTTGTTGACTTTCAATTCACCACTATAATTCAACCATTGGAGTCTATAGGCCTTGGGGTGTTTAATGCATGCAAGCCCTAACATATCTACCAAGTGTAAACACTCCACATTAGCACAGCTACCACTGTCAATAATCATCGAACAAGTATTCCCCTTTATCCCACACCTAGTATGGAATATATTCTCCCTTTTTTCATCACTTTCAATTCCCAAACTGATAGACATAAGCCTCCTAACTACCCCAATCAATCTATGATTAAAAGAAAGTTCTACACCATCTTCACTCTCACCTTCATCTTCTTCCTCTTTCTCACTCTTTTCACTCTCATATTCTACTTCAAGAATCTTCCTAACTACCCCAACAAAACCATCATTAGATATTTCTACATTATCTTCACTCATACATCCCTCTTTTTTCTTATCCTCACTTTTTTCACTCTCATATTTTCCATCTTCTCTCAAGATAATGTTTCTTCTAATTGGACATTCATGCATTATATTCCCTCTCCCGTTACATTTATGACATTGAATGGAAAAGGAAGGTTTAGATGTCTTAGGAGAAAAACATTTACCTCCCTCTTTCTCATCTACTTTACCCTTGTTTTTGTCTTCTTGAGGTCTACAAGATACTTCTTCTTTTGACCATGGCTTCTTGAAAATGGTGTTTTGATTCCTCCAAGAACTATCCTGATGTCTTCTTTTATTTTGCTTTTCTACTTTTACATCCAAATCTAATAATTCATCTAAAGTTACATATGGTTGTATCTCCACTACATCAACTATTTGTTTATTTAAACCATTAAGAAATCTAGCCATAGTAGCCTCTTCGTCTACCATGCAATTAGCTTTGATCATAGCCATATCCATAGCCTAAAAGTATTCATCAACAGTCATGGTTCCTTGCTTCATTGATTGAAGACACTGTTGAAGGTCTCTTTGAAAATGCGAAGGCACAAACCGTTTCTTCATGAATCTCTTCATCTTAGCGCAAGTAGGAATGGGTGGTTCTCCACATTGTTGTCTATCCCTTATAAGCTTTTTCCACCAAATAGAGGCATAGTTAGAAAATTCAACAACAGCAAGCATAACCTTCATACCTTCCGAATAGTTGTGACAATAAAAAATGACCTCAACTCTTCGCTCCCAATCAAGTTACAAATCTGGATCTCTTGTGCCCTTGAAAGATGGCATCTTCATCTTTATGCTATTTATGTTGTCATCTTCCAATCTATCTCATTGTCCCCTTATATTTCTCCCTATCTTATCTAGATTTACATTAAAATCGTCAACCAAATTGTAAATAGGATTTGTTTGATTCACAATGGGGGCATGGGGTACATTTCTCCTATTTTGAGGTCTAGGATTATTTGGGGTGGTACAACAGGTTGATTTCCCCTCCTAATTTTAGCTATTGTCTCATTTTGTTACGCAATGGCATCCTTTATCTCTTGGAATTGTAAGTTCCATCTTTCAATTTGTTGGTGCATAGCTTGTAAGGTAAAATCATTTCTTGCTCGGATCTCCTCTTCTTGAGCAGCCCTCCTTTCACCATCACTATCACCTGTATTAGACATCTTAAAGAAAATAGTGTATCACTAAAACGTGGATTTTTTCCCCTCAATTGTTCTCACCAACTCCTACCTTTTTCCTCTCAAATTACCTTTGAAAAGAGACTTCGTGGATTTATATTTAACCCCACCAGTGTCAAGTCCTTAGTAGTAAAATAAGGAAGTTTGGGGTACAAAAAAATGAAGAACCAACCCTAGAAAGAATATGATTTAGTTGAAACAAGACTTGAACAAAAAAAAGGATTTTAGAACCAGATAAAGATCTAGGATCCCCT
>JACEIK010002149.1:0-10403 GCA_018107945.1 Datura stramonium | reverse complement strand
ACGTGTTATACATTATATAGAAGTCTTATACGTTGTATGTTTGTAGTTCAGTTCTCAGCTCTATGTATATGACAAATAACTCCAAGTTCCTTGTTATAATTTCCATGTTTTCCTGCAAATAAGTCAAATGAATTAAGAACTACATGTGCTTATCTACATGATAAATTTGGCAATGAAATTCCATTGTATAGTTGTCGATACAGGTAAAGGAACCACCTAGTAGGCAGTATATATTTGCAGTTCCCAGATGTTAAAGAATTGTGTAGAAGTGAGCTCTATGTGTTTCTATCCAAGTAATATGTTAATTTGGTAGGATTATTTGTAGGACATTGTTTGTAAGCCTACAAAATTTCTTATGTTGTCTAAACCTCTTGAAGGTCTTTCAAGTAACTGAGTCGACATGTTCATGTATAATTTGATAGCTTTACGTGATATATATACATATTTTCTAGATTCAAATGATATGGGTTCTCACTTGCATTTATGGGTTACGAAAGCGGCCTATTCCGGCCACATATTTAAAATTTGTCATTTATATGCCATATGTGTTAAATTTACTCAATATAAGCCATATCGGCCCTATTTATGATTATAATTGAGAATTATTTTTATTTTACCCCGGTGTGGTACATCGGCTGGAGATATATATCTGAGATATATATATTTACCCTAGTGTGGTACATCTACCGAGATATTTTTTATTTTACCCGATGTGGTACACATCAAATAGAGATATTTATATTTTACTCCTGGGTGGTACATCGATGGAGATATTTTTATTTTACCCCGATATGGTACATCACCGAGATATTTATATTTTACCCCTATGTTGTAGATCTACTGCTGGAGATATTTTTATTTTACCCCGATGTGGTACATAGACTGGAGATATTTTTATTTTACCCCGATGTGGTACATCGGATGGAGATATTTTTATTTTACCCCGTGTGGTACGTCGGCTGGAGATATTTTTATTTTACCCCGGTGTGGTACATCGACTGCAGATATTTTTATTTTATCCCGGTGTGGTACATCGACTGGAGATATATTTATTTTACCCCAGTGTGATACATCAGTTGAAGATATTTTTATTTTTCCTTGGTATGGTACACCGACTGGACGAATTTTATATATGGATTTATGGTTGGCTAGTTGCTGGCATTATAGTTAGAGTTTTTCTTGTGTATTACTTGGTTGCATTTGCACTTCAGTATTGACTTATTGCCAGGTTTCAGTTTTAAGGATTCCAGGTGCAGGTAGAGGTCGGGATTGACAGTTGCAGTAGCAGTTCGTGAGATTAGTGGATGTGTTTATATGCTCATTTCTTTCTGGAGCTTAGACTGGTTTTGTTTCAGTTAGAGTTTTGAAATGCAGTTATGGATAGGTCGGAGCCCTGTTCCGACCATCTGTCAGTTTACTCTTTAGAGTCTTTGTGGACTTAGTGTGTACAATGGTATGCAGTTTGTGGCCTTGTCGGCTTTTTTGTTGTTTACTTTAGCATACTCATAGCCTTGTTTGCATTTCAGTTGTTTACCCTGTATTGTTGAGACATTATGGGTCCAGTTTGTGCTCCGGTTGATTGTGACAGGTGGGCTGGACGGCCTAAGTGTTACAGTTACAGATGTCATATAGCCGGCTTTCCAGTCAGTCAAGTATGGGGAGCCAGTCGCGCCCTTCCCCCAGTTATGAGCCGTGACATTAAATCCAAAAGTAATATGCCACAAAGGTTCAAAGAACTCTCAAATATATTAATATTCAAAATCTGATCTTCATGAATGAACAAAGACCCCTTTATATAGTAGTGAAGAAGGGGTTGGCCAAAAGATATCATAAATGAAAATTATACTTCCTAGGACCTAGAAACTACTGATAATGACACGGACAACAGAAGACTCTAAAAATTAGAAGATTAGAAAGGGCGAAATAATGGATTCCTGAAAAGAGAAACAACAAGAAATAGTGAATTAATTAAGAAGAAGTAGAAGAACAAAAGGGGAAAAGGAACTCAAACAATGAATCTTACCATTGAAGAAATCCACGTTATGGTTCAAAGTAGAACAAAAAGGGAATAACCCAAAGAGAACCTACAAAGGTCTCCACAAGCCTCAAGGCTTCTACTAATATATTAAATCAAACTTAGTTATAATGAAGAGAAAGAACCCCTTTATATAGAATCCTAGAAGGGGCTGGTCAAAGACTCAATTAATGAAATTATGTTCCCTGGGGACATAGAAGGCTGCCCACACATAGACAAATTTAGTCAACATAGATTAAAAAAAACACTAAATGACATTGAAATATGCCACACACAAAGTCCTAGAAACTCAACATCTATAAAACAACTCTTAAATATTCTAGAAACTAAATAAAAATTACTGCAACATTTTCTCCCATTGGGGGCTGATTTGGTCCCCATTCCATCTCTTTTTGAACTTTAATTTGGGCCTCAAAATATATGTAAGAGTTGAAGAAAATATCTTGATTGGGCTTGAGATCTTCTTCCATCATAAGACACTTTTTAATAGCTAATTGCATCCCATTTGAGTTTGTCTTGAAATTTCTTATTTGATGAAGCTTTCAAATCCTTATCCATTTATTTTAATGACATTGAGCTGCCATGGATGCTATCATTCTCCCTTTCTTAAAGAAGATTCATCCTCGAATCTTGGCATTGACTATATCTGCACCTTTATTGGATTTGAGCGTCTTTGGTTGTTATCATTCTCCCTCACTTATAAAAGATTTATCCTCAAAGCTTGACCAATACCTACAACCAACATGATAAGCAAAATTAGTAGGAGGTAAACAAAGAAAGTAGAGAAATATTTGGTAAAAATAACACCAGGTAGTGACCATGCAACCACTTAACACATTTAGTTCTTTACAAACACCCCTTTTAAATATCCAAGCACTACACCATTTAACAAAATAATGTAATTACCCACACAAGCAGTTAAAACACAATTCATAAGCTCTTTAAACAATAGAGGGTCATTAGCTAGACCAAAAGCATATGAATACCATACAAACATACCATATATGCTCTTGTTAAACAACTTAACCTCACCATTGGATATACCATAATCAAGATATGGATCGAAAGCAATTCTTTTGAGAAGTGGCTTTGATTGAACCTGTAAAAAAGGATCTTCAGAACAAGATAAAGATACTAAGAAGTTAGAAACCTATGAACACTTCTTCTTCTCTACACTTGAGCAATTACATTTATCATTTAGCTCAACATTCTCAACATCTATGGCTTCAAATATGTCATGTGTTTCATTGCCTTCATTGGCAACTTCTCCAGTGATATTCTCAAAGCAAAATAGATTAGAGAACACTTTAAAGTCTTCTCCAATTTCTTCCCACAATGAGTTATTGTACACTTTGAAACCCCAACCAATGTTAGTTTCTTCTTCAAATTAGGTACTATCATCCTCTTCACGAGGTTCGCCCTCAAATTTCTACATGGGTTTAGAGGTGATACTAAAAGAAGAAAGATTTACCAAATTGGAATCTGAACAAGATTCATTCTCTCTAAAATTTTCTTGACTTGTTCACTCAAGTTATCCTGCACCTCTCTTTCATCACATGGTGTCAAATTTCTCACGTGAGAAACATAATCAAAAAGGGAAGGATCACTCCCAATTTGAGTTATATCTTCACTTAAAACTTTGACCTCATGAATTTGTGGTACAAGTTCAGTGTCATTTGAAACAAATAGATCATCAATAAGGTCATACCACTTGAGATAATCAAGGTCAAACTTGTCTTCCACTTGTAATTGCTTCCATAAATCATTGGCTTTTACACTTTCCAAATCCTCTTTAAAACTAAATTTCCTTACTTCATGCAAGTGTTGTCCAACTCTTCATTGGTTCCTTCTTGATTGACCTATACATTTGGAACAGAAACTGTAGAAAAAGTATGAGTTAATTGGTTAGAACTTGAACAAGAATCTTTCACACTAATGCACTCTATTCTTTTAATCTATTTGTTTTTTAATCACTCAGATGCACTGGTTAACTCTCTATTTTAGCTCTCAAAATCACATCACCCAATTCTTTCCACTCATTCTTACTTTTTGACAACTCACTCTCTTCACTCATCACTTCGTCTCCTTTTTACTCTCTTGAGTTGTCAAGTTGCCCACCCTTACTTCTCTCTTTCTTTTGTCTCTCATCCTTACTTTTATTTGGTGTGGAGAAGTTTTCCATTTCACTAGCTCCCATGTACTTACCAAGAATCCCTCTTTTATCCCTTGGAGGACTTCTAAGCTCAACTCTAATTTTAGGCCTCTCAAACCTATTGTTGTTTCCCCTCTTGCATTCCTTTTCCTTTTCAAACGCCTCTATTGATCTTCTTACCCTTAATTGATCTTCTTGAATATCTATTGGTGCCAAAGAAACAAGGACAGTCTTTTTTCCATCATCTTTCACCAAAGAGTACCTATTCTTTTCTGGATCATGTGAAGCTTTTCTATAAAGATACCATGGTCTTCCCAATAAGACATGACACGTGAATAAGGGAACCACATCACACCAAACCTCATCCTTGTATCTCCTAAGATTAAATCGCACCAACACTCTCTTGTCCATCTTCACTCCTTTGAAGGTGTAGGGAGAAGCATGCTTAACATAAGATAAACCCACCTTTTTAACAAAGTAAGTACTGACTAAGTTGTGACAAACATTTCTATCAATTTTAGTAGCACACACATTAGACAATTCTTCCATTCTACTTTGAAAATTTTTGTTAACTCTCTCATGCTCTCTTCTAGGATTCTTTGCATCTGATTCCCAATCATCCCCACTATAATCATCCATTCCTTCATTCCAATTGCTTTCAAAATCTGTAGAAGACATGCTAAAACAAGAGATTGTTAGTAGTTATGTTACTGTTCACGCTATAGTATCTCTTTTTTCCTTTTTTTCAGATTTTTTTTATAGTTTTCTATGATTCAAATTAGTAGATCGGGTGAGTATAAGAATAACCAACCATCAAAAGCTCTTAAACCACTTGATAACGACACATATAGATTGATTCTTTAAAAGAGAAGAAACAAAAAATAGTGAATCAATTAAGAAGAAGTAGAAGAAGAAAAGGGGGGAGGGAACTCAAAAAAGGAATCTTACCATTGAAGAAATGCACATTATGGTTCAAAGTAGAACAAAAAGGCCATAACCCAAAGAAAGCCTACAAAGGTCTTCACAAGCCACAAGGCTGCTACTAATATATTAAATCAAAAATAGTTATAATGAAGATAAAGAACACCTTTATATAGAATCCTAGAAGGGGCTGGTCAAAAACTCAACTAACGAAATTATGTTCCCTAGGGACATAGAAGGCTGCCCACCCTTAGACCAATGTAGTCAACATAGATTAAAACAAAACACTAAATGACATTGAAAGCTGCAACACACAAAGTTCTAGAAACTCAACAACTATAAAACAACTCTTAAATATTCTAGAAACTAATTATAAATTACTGCAATATTTTCTCCCATTTGGGGATGATTTGGGACCCATTCCATCTCCTTTTGAACTTTTATTTGGTCCTCCAAATAGATGTAAGAGCTGAAGAAAATATCTTCATTGGGCTTGAGATCTTCTTCCATCACAAGACACTTTTTAATAGATATTGCAACTAGTTTGAGTTTGTCTTGAAATTTCTTATTTGATGAAGCTTTCAATTTCTTATCCATGTCTTTTAATGACATTGAGCTGCCATGGATGCTATTTTTCTCCCCTTCTTAAAGAAGATTCATACTTAAATTTTGTCATTGATTCTATCTGCACCTTCATTGGATTTGAGCTTCTTTGGTTTTTATCAACTACCACAGACATTAACCTATGAAGTCAACATAGAACAAAACAACTATTAAATGGCACAGAAGGCTACCACACACTAAGTCCTAGGAGTCAACATAGAATAAAATAACTTTAAATATAATTCTAGAAACTAATTAAAAAAATGATGCAGTATTTTCTCCATTAAGGGCCTGATTTGGGCTCCATTTCATCTCCTCTTGGACTTTAATTTGGGCCTTCAAATAGATGTAAGACTTGAAAAAAATATCTTCATGGGCTTGAGATCTTCTTCCATCACAAGACACTTTTTAATAGCTAATTCCCGCCCATTAAGTTGGTCTTCAAATTTCCTTGTCTAGGATCTTGTCATGGGTCCTCTTGGAACATCCAACACCCTAGGTGAAGTAATCAGGTGGAACCTCGAATCCTCAATAGTGCCTTGAATGGGATTGAGGAGATGAAGCGGATCTTTAGCTTCTATGGGTTCGAGTGGATTGGTAGGACCCCTGACCAATACAGTCCAGAGATGGTCAGGGAGTTCTATGCCAATTATTATGCTATGTTGGAGCAAAATGCATAGACTGGAAAGCGACTGAAGGAGCAGCTCAAACTTGAAAAAGTATTTTTTCGGGAGCAAGAAGTTAAGATTTTTGAGAAAACCATTTCCCGGATGCTCTATGGGCCACAATTCATTGCTGCATCATCCACAACTGAGTTCAACCACAAGATAGACACCCTGAAATGGATAAAGAAGTTGGGTAATAAGGAGAGACAAAGCCAGCTCAAGTGGTTAGCCAGAGTCATAGCAGAGGACAAAAAGGAAGCTGAGTGGGTGGCTGGTGGAAAGCAGGTTACCAAATCTTCACTGAACTTCATATTGAAGTCCTGCTGGACACTAGTCTACCACAAATTGTTGCCAACTGTGAATGAAAACACACTCAACACAGATAGGGCATCTCTGGTGGCATGCGTCATGTTTTGGTATGAGATATATATCTAGAGGGTGATAGCAAACAAGATCCGTGAATGTGCTCTTGGGTTAAGCACCACCATGCCATTTATGTGCCTTATCTACTGGATGTGCAGAGACATTGGTGTCCGATTGCTAAAAGATGTTGATGTTGAGATCGGAGGGTAGATGAAGGTGGATATATGGCTGATCTGGGATAAAATGAACCCGGTGAGCCAGACTAGACTTCCAACTGCAATCCCGATACCACAGGCAGTTGAGAGCGTGCAAATTAATGCCCCAACCTTAGTGGATAAGAATTAGACATCGGCTACAGAGGCAGCTCCCAGTACTACTGCTGCACCTCCGGTGTGTCTCCCGAGCCAAACACTAGCTGGGTATGTTTTGGTCCATCATGACTATCACAGAACATAGGCCTTGATCGAGACATAGGAAAAGAAAGCCCGAGAGGCTCCAAGTCGAACCGTGGCATAAACATACATCTAATTCAATCATATTAAAGCGGAAGATCATCATAAATAGCATAGCAGAAGTATAAAAAAATATAATATCTTATTACATGCACAAGTCTAAAGCTGAATACAACTATGTCTGATAAATCCTCTAACACTGACGAGTTGATAGGACAAAACCCCAACTAACTCACTAGAATCTGAAAACTGAAAGGATGTAATACAAATGATAAAAAAGGGCCCTCGCACGATGAGGACACACCAACTGAGGTTGGGGAAAGCTAACTCCGAGAATTTGACTATCGGCAGGACTGAGGCTGGATGTCGGAGCCTGTATCATAAGATGATAGAGCATAAAGTATGCAGTCAGTACTTGAAATGTACCGAGTATGCAAGGTAAGTAAAACGGATAGTTAAAATACATAAGAATTCATAAGAGTAGGACCACTTGATCATAACATAAATATCATAATGTAAACATAAGGGCTCAAGGTTTTCAAAACATTTATAAATCAATCATATTCATAATCATAAGAGAAAAACATTATTAAACACGACTTGAGCCAAAGGACATAGTCATAACCATGCATAAATCATGAGGAATGGTGGGAGATTCTTATAACCGACATATCCCATATGAGTACACACGGAGCCCAGCCCGTAAACCCTAGTCGGGAGGGTGTTCGTACCTTGCCAACTGTAGGACCATGATAAGAGGTGTGATATCACTCATGAAAGGCCCATTCGGGAAAAAAGGGACAGTCGAAAGGAGGTCCCATCATGGCTACGCTGGCGCATAGTTCTGAGACTCAAGGTATGCTTGGACCCCGGATCTACTCGGTGTTAAATACTACTCCAAAATATTTATAGTGCTCATAGGATAATAGGGAAATATAGATGATATTCACGGGCTAGTTAAATAATCATAATCATAAGCATACTTGAAATACGTGAACTAGCCATGAAATAAGGCCCGTGAGTCGGCCATAATCATAAATCCATAAATCATGAAATCCATGCATACTTATAAAACATGTATATACGTGATATCTCATAAATCCACGATAAGTACTGGAGAGAAATCATATCATAAAGAATGGATCATAGTTGGGCTAATTTAGATCAAGATCATAACGAAATCATAACTTGGATTTTCATAAAAACATACATAATTGGGCAAAATTGGATTTAAACTAAAATCTATAAATTTATATTCAAAGTAGTCATAAAATATTCCCGTAGATCATAAAATATGATTTAATACATGAAGGAGATTGACCCATCGATATATCATATCGAATTTCACAAGAATAGACCTAAACATCATGGATCATGAATCTTGACTTTTAAAATTGGAATTTATGAGATTTGAGAAGAGTTTTAGGTCATGAGGGTGAAAGAAACTCTCATTCATAGCCTCACATACCTAGGTAAATTGATTCTACTCTCTTGAACACCCAAAGGAATTCTAGCCTTGATCACCCAAAGGAAATTGAAGAAGGATTGATGAATTCTAGTCTTTCATGCATGGAATGGAAAGTATTAGGATAGGTTTAACTCTCTTAAAATCCTTCTAACTGAGCTTAAAATGACGTAGTATAGGTCTTAGGAATTTAGGAATTACTGAAAAGCTCTTAATAAACTCGCAGGGAAAAGTAGACTGCCAGTCCCAACGAGGGACTGGACGGGTCGTTACCAATGACCACGACTCTTGGTCACAAGTCGTTATGAACATGACCAATTCTTCCTCTGAGGGTCACCATGACTCGTGGTGTACCCAACGACTAGTGGTGAGCAATCATTGCCAACACTACCGAGTCTTCTCCAATCTTCAACCAACGTTTGACCCCGAGCCACCCAACGAATCATGGTGTTGACCATGACTCGTGGTGACTAGCTGGTAGGTCCACTGTCCAACTTTCCTTCTCACTTCAACCTCCTTTAACCACAAATGACTTAACAGGTCGTGGGGATGACCACGACTAGTGGTCACACCCGTGGTCACCCCGACATAAAATTTTCAACAAATATCAAGCCTCTTCCCACGAGTCACTTAACAACTCATGGGGTTCCTGACGGGTCACTGGACGATCATCTTTTGACCTGGGGCAGAAATTCCTATTTTCTCCATTTCAACTCCCGAGTCTAATCTTAAGGCTTTCGAGGTATTACAACGACTTCCTCAAAAAGTTGGCAAAGAGGCTAATGGTGACCGAGAGAAAAGTATAGTCAATGATAGAAAATTCCAAGCCTTGGGTAAAGACAGAGATTGAGGGGGCTGTAAAGGGGTTGCACGACCGGATTGACAGGTCCGGGGGCCGATTCAAAGAGCGCTTAGAGTAGCCGGACACTAGTAGTTGTTGCTTCCCAGCGCATGCGCAAGCGTACGCTATCGTAAGAGTAATACAGTGACTCTTGAAGAGCCGAATGTCGAACCCACAGGGACTGGACTAATTCAGCGAATATTCAAGTTTCAAGTGCTATATTAAATTTCACAAGTGTTGATTGTAGAGGTTTCGATTTTTTAAACTAAATATAAGTGATGATCACAAAATGGTTGGGAAACAATAATAAGAAGCATCTAGAGTTAAGGCCTGACAATCATGCAATGCTACAATTCACAATGGTTGAAGTATATGAAATTAAATTATTGTCTCACAGAGTTAATATGCAGTTTTCATGGTCTTTCGAGCCTCTAAATACAATGAACTAGTCTCACACCTACATTATTGAGCGGGTATGTGACGTTGTATTTCGTGAGCAAATTAATACTATGGAAGTGGTTTATAGGGTTTATTCCCTTGACTATGGAGTTTTGTACCTCTAATCATTTAACCTAACTTAGCTTCACAACTACTTCTACAAGCGGTGATGTGACAATTCTAAGTCGGTGATCTAGCTATCGTCTCGTTTAATTAACGAAGCAAGGCAAATTAGGTATAGTTTCTATTCCAACCGCGAATCTTATCGTAAAGACAAGAAATTGCTCTTTGTATTCTTTAGTTCTATCCTAGAGTTACTCTTTCGAGCTTTTACCTAAGCAATACAAGTTTGTATTCATGGTGATCAAGTGATCAGGGGCATATTTATATGCCAAATCGATACTCAAATGTGTAGCTTTTGCCTTGTTTGTCCAATAATGTGTGTACATTCTCATGTAAATTGTACGG
>JACEIK010002148.1:152681-169110 GCA_018107945.1 Datura stramonium | reverse complement strand
ATATTACTTAATTTAATAAATAAAACCAAGTTAGTTTAATCTGAGAGGTGGGTTCAAAAAATGAATGGCTTTAATTTTTGTGAAAGAAAACAAAAATCTCATTTTGATTATCTCCTAATTAATTTGAATTGTGTTGTATTACGATTAATCTAAAAGAGAGGGGGCAGACCTCATAGTATGAGACACGTTATGGACTTTATCACCTGTATGGATGACTGTGGTCTCACTGATGCAGGCTATCATGACAACATATGTACATGGAGTAATGGTAGGAAAAAAGAAAACAGGATCAACAAAAGGTGTGTGCATTAATTAGGTTGTATCAACGAATTCAGTCTACATATATATCAAGATATAAAAATCGATAAATACTTATTGCGTCGATTAATACAGATAGTATTGACGAATACAGTTTATGTGTATATAAGAAAACAACCAAAAGCTCTAATTGAGCTTGTATTTACTCACTCTTGTATCACTTGTATTCAATACAAATTATATTATATCGACGAACACAGTTTACTTGTATACAAGAAAACAACCAAAAGCTCTAATTGAGCTTGTATTCATTCACTCTTGTACGTATCACTTGTATTTAATACAAATTGAGTCGACGAATACAGTTTACGTATACAAAACAACCAAAAGCTCTAATTGAGCTTGTATGGATTTGCGTAAATATGTAAAATTGTCCCTCCTAAAAGATTATTCCTAATTAAATAGGCAATAGTATTCATTCACTCTTGTATCACATGTATTCATTCGACTTGTATCACTTGTATTCTTTCTTATCTTCTACTTGTACTCACATTGAATGTGTATTTATTTATTTTATATTTTTTATGTTTATCAAAATAAGTATCAATTTTATTATGTACCAATGTATCATGAAAGAGAGAGAGAGAGAAAGGAAAAAAAGAGAAAAAGATTACGTAGAGAGAGAGAGAGGAGAGAAATACGTAGAAGGAGGAAGGAGAGAGACGTGGAAGAGAGAGGTGAGAGACGCGAGCGAGATAGAGGGAGAAAGAGGAGGAGACTAGAGAGATTTAGAGATATTGAGAGAAATGCTACAAATTGTAATTATTACTTTAAAAATGTAATCTTTTAAAGCTTTTTCTACTAATGATAAATACATAGTATATACTTATTATACCATGTAATTTTTTTTTAATGAGACAAAAAGAAAATTTTAAATCTTACATAAAATCTAAATCCACTTCTAAGCCCAAAAATAAATAAAGGTCTCCACGTGAATTTTCCTCTTTTGGGATGGTTGATTAAGCTTTGCACAATAATGCTTATATACTTTTTCATCTTTGGAATAAGTAAGGGTGTTCACGGTTTGGTGAAAATTAAATCAAATTGCAAATCGAATTAAATTGATTAAAAAATTTAATATTTAATTTTAAATTTTAAAATTGATAAATTTAAAAAATCAAAAAGGTAAAAAAAATAAAATATTGAATTTTTAAATTTTATATTATACAAATTTATAATTATTTGAATATTTGATATTAGTTTTTCATAAATAGTTATAAATACTTTATACATTTTAATCATTCATTTGATTTTAGTATTCTTTATTTCGACATTCACCGCAACACTTTTAATTAATATTTCTTAAAAAATATGTCAAAACCCAATACTCTAAGTCTAATTATCTATATGTGGTGTGACGTATTGCCAATTTTAATTTTGCTAAGACATCCATCTATTCTTCAATTGTTTGCCCCTTTATTTTTGAAGGGTTGACATTTCTATTTAAAACGTATATTATTTTATGTAGATATTAGACATGTGAAGTGCAAAAATCTATGCAACTTAAATATGCTAAAGTTTTAAAATAATGTTGAAAAAAATAGAAGATTCCGTATACATTTATCTTGTGATATATAGTAGAAAAAATTTGTTGAATCCTATCATGAACTCTCTGAATAGCCACCTCATGTCTATTGTTTTATTATTGAGTAAATACATTAAATCCCCGGTTGTCCACAAATTCACTTTAGCATTTTAACTTTGCAGGTAATTTGTTTACACTCCCCTAATCTCATTCAAGCCTATTAAATACCACCCAAAAAGCCGACGTGAAAATTTTTAAAAAAAATTAAACGGCGCGTAATTGAAAAAAAAGTGGGTCCATTGATATTTATATTATTAGTAGAATAAAATAAAAAATAAAAAACCCCACCTCCCTTCTCCTTCTTCTTCAAACTCCCCACCCCCTCGTCTCTTTCTCCTTCTTTTCAAACCCCCCACCCCCCGTCTACTTCAACCTCTCCTTCTTTCTTCAATTTTGTCATTCTTCTCCTTCTTCATATTATTTAGTAGAATAAAAATAAAAATATTAAAAAAATCAAACTCCCCACCCCTTCTCCTTCTTCTTCAACTCTTCAACTCAAGCCCCCTCTCCTTCAATTTACCATTCTTCTCTCCTTATGTGTGTGTGGAAAGCCACCATTTACAAA
Organism: Datura stramonium; assembly: GCA_018107945.1. Classification (NCBI taxonomy): domain Eukaryota; kingdom Viridiplantae; phylum Streptophyta; class Magnoliopsida; order Solanales; family Solanaceae; genus Datura; species Datura stramonium. The sequence continues at coordinate 166,642 of JACEIK010002148.1, read as the reverse complement.
GTGAAGAAAAAAAGGAATTCAAAGAAGGCAAAGTTGGGTGGTGAGAAACGAAATCAAGAATGGATTTCTCAAGAAGAAGTTGGTTCAGCCATGAACAAATACATGAGCCGACGTGGGCGCCGGCAAAGGATGTGGCGCAGTGTGAAACACTTCACATTGTGAGCGGCAACAAATGAGACTTCAAATGAGATTAGGGGGTAAGCAAATACTAGCAAAGTTAAAGTGCTAGCCGAGTTTTTATGGACAATTTCTCGTGGAGGGGGGAGGGGGGGATTTTATGTATTTACTATTTATTATTATTAATTATCATTAACTAGTTATAAATTGAAAAATCGAATCAACCGATAATTTTTATTTTTATTATTTAATTTTAAAATTAAAAGTGATTAAATTAATTTAATTTTAATTTTTAAAGATTTAATTTTCTTTTAAAAAGGTAAATAGATAAAAAATATTCATGATAATTGGCACTAACTATTTAATTAAATAATATTCCTCATGTTCTTTGTATTTAGTAGACTATAGTTGTGTTTGGCATGGAGACAAACATTTTTAATTCTCATATTTAATTGAATACAATTAAAAAAATATTTTTGGTTGAAAAAGTAAGTTTCTTACAAATAAAAAAGATAATTTTTTAATGGAATAGAAAAAAATAAGTACCACAAGTAGTATTTTACGCTAATTGTATCTTTTTTACTGTTCAACATATTTACCTTTATTTCCTACCCGCTTTATCCCCATCTCCACCACTCAACCCCCGGCATTCCATCCCTACCACTCCACTCATTTAGATTATATACAAATATTTTACGTTTTCAAAATGAGGACTATCGAGTTAAATGTTTGTTGGCGTTCCAACCTTCCTTCTTTTTTAGACCTTATCCGAAAAGACCCCAATATTTCTTGATCATGAATATCTAAACTGGTAATTTATTATTCAAAAATTCTTGTTTAAGTAGTTTATATCATTCATACATAATGTTTATTCACTGATTGTTTGATGTTCAAAAATTATTTATATTAAATTTATATCATTCATAAATAATATTTCAATTGTTCATTTTTTAAAAAATTAGAAAAACAAAAAAAAAAACATGTAATTTAATTAAAATACAAAATAAATTATATATTTTCTTTTAAAAAAATTATATATATAAAAAAAAAAAAAAAAAATTCAAACAAATTAATGCTCCACCCTGCATGTTCTGCTTTTTCCACTTTGAAAAGATACTGTGCAATGATATTATAGAATAAGGTATTATGAATTTAAATATTTTAGGTGGAGAGATGTGTCAACAGCCACCAACTTGTGTTTTAAAGATTATGCCCACATCATACGTTCTGTTTTTCTTATGCAAATATATATATATATATATAACAAATTTACAATAATTAAAAATAACTTTGTTTTTTTATTTGTAAATTCTTTAAAATGTGGATAATTTTGATTGTGCTTTTAATTATTATTTTAAATTATTGATTTTTTTAATATTTTTAATTTTGAGATTTAAAAATATTTATGTTTAAGAGTTTGAATCCAATTAGATACATAAATTTAAAAATAAAAAATTCCCACTGATTCTTTTTCCTTTTTTGATAGTCACAACTTCTTTTTCTATCTTATTTTATTATATTAAAATTTCTACTTGTGGTATAACTTACTTATAATGTAAAACCTTTTAAAAAAATTTAAATAAGGAAAAAACCTTCCACCGAAATTTTTACTTTTGATTGGGAAAATTTTGTTTCCCCTTTTATGATACTTTTTTTTTAATAAATACAAAAAATTAAAAATATTTTTAAATTTTTAATTTTTGTATTTTAATTAAATTACATGTTTTTTTTGTTTTTTTAATTTAATTATAATTACATAATTTAATTCATCAACTCTTCTACATTAATACTTTTGATTCAATCCAACCTTGTATATTTTCGTATTAATCTATCTTTTTTTTCATGTTGTAATTTTTTTTTATAATGTTGATTTGAAAAAACAGTAATAATTGTTATGTCAGCTCAAAATATTTATATTTAAAATAATTTTAACTTAGATTATCTTTTTAGTTGAGTCTAACATTGGATATGATGTTATTTTTCTTTAATTGATTCTTATATTAATATTATGTGATTTAAAATTTGTCTTTTGTAAAATACATTCTTCATTTACTCATACATTCACAAGCTTCATCTATTCAGGTAAATAATCGCTTCCATCTCATGAAATTGTGTAAATTAACAACTTAAGTCGATATTATTCTCATTGAATAATAAAAGTCTTAGTAATTGGAGTTGGATTAGTAAAAGTGCATAAAAAGGAACAATTGAAGACACTCGAATGACTATAATATTAGTTGTCGAAGAGGTAGTAATTCTTTTTCGTATTAATTAATATATGTATTTTATTATAATAAAATACATAAATATCGTAAATTTGAAACTAAAATAATAAAAAAACATATATAATATATATATATATATATTGACCGTTAAAATTTAATTTTTAAAATTGAAGTTTTTAAGTTTTTAATTATATTTTAAATAATTACATTGAAAAGTGAAAATACTTACAAATAAGACAAGATTCAGAATATCATAAACAAATGCATTAATAGTGTTAATCCTAATTTGTATCAAGAACAAGGAGATTGAGGTTCGATTCAATGATAACACTACAGTTCAGTAATGCAACAAATTTACTTTTCAATCAAGTTAAATTTTTTTTTTGTTTCATTTGAAGATACAATACAATCTTTCGATGGAATAATCTTTAATAATTTCTTTAGATTTTATCAACTAACCTAACATTCAATATATGCATAATATTTTACTCCTAATTACTTAACAAATATCTTTTGTAGATATATTTGACATCTTTGTGAGTTCTAAGATCTTCAAGACATCACTATAGATAAAATTGTCATTTACTATTTTTCTTAAATAATTATCATTAAATTATTAATATTTAGAAGTTTGAAATTAATTAAAGTTGTAGGTATTAAATCTTTACTTATTTGTAAAAGGTGAGCTCCTAATATTTAGTATTTTAAATTGACTAAAAATTTCTTCTTAAGTCTTTCCTTATTTGTACTATATTAAAAATTCTAACATTTAAAACTTTAAAATTAATTATAATTTGCTAACTTATACTAATCGCTTATTTATTTAAATCAACTAATTATCTATCATAATTTTTTAACTCACAATTAGAGAAAATAAATTAAAAAGAGTGTAATTTTATTATGCATTAATACATTGAATTCCTTCTTTTCTTCTTCTTCTTCTTCTTCTTCTCTTCTTTTTTAATTAAAAAATGTACGATTGAAAAAAAAGAAAAAAATATAGAAAAACTATTTTAAGTTATTTCAATTAATCAAGTGTTCTTGTTATTCGTACTCTTTAATTAAATCTACATTATTTTTTCATTTTAATTTATGTGAAGGTGTTAGATTAGATACATAGATTAAGATCGAGAGAAAAAATAGAAAAAGTAAAAAAACTAAAAAAATAAAAATGTTATTTTTAAAATTTTATTCTTATTAATATGAGAAACACGCGCCAAACGCGTATACTAAAACTAGTGTGTTTGTGTATATATATATATATATATATAACCTGATCATTTGTACTTTGCTAGTTGCTACCAAACACTCTGTCACACCCCTTTTCTATGACAACCTTCCATCGATGACCTAAAATAGATTTTATTTATTAAAGGATTTTTCTAATTAAAGTAACGTATTGAGAAAGGATTAATTTTATTTGTTCAAAATCGCCACTTGAAATTGAGTTTTAGTGTTCCAAGTCACCTTTTTGAATCCCTAATCAAAAGAAAATGACTCTTTATTTTTGATTTGCGAAAATAAAATGATCGTAAGGAATTCCGTTGATCAGGGGAAGGTGTTAGAATCCCCCCGACTCCCGCGGTCGCTTTATCAACTTATATTTGGCTTAACTTAATTTTTGAATATATTATACATGTGGGCTAAAGGCTGTTCAATCCGCCTCTTGACTCGTTTTTAATTATTGAAATTAATTTAAATTATTAATGTGTGGCGCACTGGTAGCAACACTTTCCAACCTTACCACGATCATTGATCGGTGTTTCACGCTTTTTGAAGAATTTATGAGTCATCCCACTTTCACGTGCCTAAACGAGCATCTAGCGTATTTACAAGTCTATCCACCCTAAATAAACCTAGCTTTAAATGGTAGATGAATTTTTATCAAATACTATGATGTTCACACTTTTAATACTAGAGATTTATCTTCCCATGATGTTCTTTTGAAAAGAGGTCAGAATGGTGAAATAAAATCACTAAATTTCAATCAAACTTGAAAGTTAGTTGATTTACCATCGAGTTATAACCAATTAGGTATAAATGGATTCTAAGAGAAAAGCTTAAAAAATCGGAAGGATCCGTTGATAAGAGTATAGCTAGACTAGTTGCTAAAGGTTTCAAGCAACTAGAATGCCTAGAATTTTTTGATACTTTTTCTCCGATAACGAGAATTATATTCATTAGACTTTTAATTATTGTTGATGAAATTTTTAAGTTGCATATTCATCAAATGAATGTAAAAACTGATTTTTAAAATGGGGAATGGGGACCTACATGAGGAAATTTATATGGAACAACCTAAAGGTTTTGTTGAAGCTGGCTAAGAAAGCAAAATATAAATTTATTAAATCGCCATATGACTTGAAAACAGGCACCAAAGCAATGACATGAGAAGTTTTATTCCTGCATGACTGAAAATGATTTTAAAACAAACGAGTGTGATAAGTGCATGCATATATCATAAGTCTTGAAGAATTTACATGTTATTGTTTGCTTCTATGTTGATGATTTATTGATTCTGACTCTAACATAAATGTTATTGGAGAAACTAAAAATATTCTTAAAAGCCATTTTGATATGAAAGATCTTGGTTAGACAAACTTTTTATTCTCGGAATAAAAATTACTAGAACATGTGATGAAATTTTTCGACGGGACTACATTATGTTGAGAAAATTTTTTGAAAAAAATTAATTTTCTTGATTGCAAGATTAATATATTCTTATGATTCAAGTGTTCACTTGTTCTCTATACAAAGTAAAAATGATGTGATAAATCAAAAGAAGTGTGCTTGCTTAATCTAAAGTTTGAGATATGTGACTGATTGCGTCGCCCGATATTGCATATATGCAGCAACAAGCTTTTATATCACGAACAATATGCTATAAATGAGAATTACGAGATATTTAATTGAGAAAAATTACGGCTTATTTTATAAAAATATTCCGTTGTACTTGAAGGCTTTTCTAATACAAATTGGAACATTTTATCCGGGTGATTCCTATTCTACTACCGGTTATATTTTTACTTGGGGAGGTGGTGCTATTAATCAAAAAAGAAAATTATTGTCTAACTCTTACCATGAAGGTTGAACTAATTGTTTTAGCTTTAGCTAGTACTCTTAAGAGAATTGGTTGAGAGATTTATTACTTCAAATACCTTATTTTGAAAATAAATTCTCATATTTTCATTCATTGTGATAGCACCGCTGCAATTGGTAGAGTTCAAAATATTACAATGGTAAATCCATACCTATAAGGAGAAAATACAGCTTCAGGAGATCATATTTGACAAAGAGTACCATTAATATTGATCATGTCAAATCTGGTGATAATCTTGCGCATCCAGTGACTAAGGTCTTAGCAAGAGAAAAGGTCCGAGCAAATCGAGGGGGATAGGATTGAAGCCTATAAATTCATAAGTCAAATATGAGGAAACCCAACTGGGATAAAAATGATTCTATCACTGTGTTCAATCTGACAAACGAATCATATAATGACTTGTTGTGAAATGCACTTTTAATCCCTCCCTATGATATGAGTGCATTTTTTCTGTAATAATTTGTGGAGGTTGAGTTTAAAAACTCTTAATGAAAATCTGTAGTCAAGAGTGAGGTGTTAAACTTACAAGAGCACTCTCGATGTATTTCACCTATGTGATTGCGGTTAGGCCGCTTTCTATGAGAAATGGTGTGATTTTAAAAATACTCATGAAAATCAGGATAGCACAAGATTATAATGTGCTGGTTATTAAAAATTATGTCAACACCTTGATTATTGTGTGCAAGCAAAAACTTTATTTTCCTTGCAAATATAGTTCAAGTCCGAGACCACTACAACTCAGAGTAAAATTACTATTTTACTAAGTGAAGGTTCAATGAAGAGCACACTGTCATTATGTGCATAATAGGCCTTTCGGTTGATAAACTTTTACTTTAATATTAAATGACCGCTTGGAAATTGTTAGAATTTGTAAACATTTTAATATTACAAATGCCATATTATAGTATTTTAGTAATGTTTATTTCTCACCTCATTGTGATGAATGTACCATTACTTTTTCTATAACCTCTATCTCATTATTCTTTCTCATTATGTCTTGTAACTTATGTAACCCTCTAAGGTATAATTGTCGCGTAACTTACTCCACATTCTTTACCTATAAATTGTGGGTGGTCTTGTCTTGTGTTGTAGTAAAAGAAGAAATATAAAGTGCATGAAAATTAGTAGAAAGAGAGTTTTATTTAGTCGGCTGAAGCTGTGTTATATTTAGTGGAGTTTAGACTCCAACTCTGTCCAGAGTGTTGGCCAGTATCCCAGGATAAGTCGAAAAATGACACGCTGCACTGGTAAAAAGTCAGCAGAAGTTTGAATCGCTTAAAGAGAACGAGATATCCGTCGCCTATTCTCAAGGCAGATATTTTACTTTCTTCATTTTATATTTTCAATTGTAATTATAATTTCACCAACACAAAGTATTTGTGAGGAAAAGGCTATAAGGCAGGTAAAGGAAATCCTCAAAAGTAACAGAAGAAAGTTGCTGAAGATGGTTTAGTTCAAAGAAAGGGAAGCCACCTCGCCTCAATTGTGCAAAGATATATTTTGGAGGACAAGCAAAATGGTTTATTTCACATATTCACATGGTGATGAATATCGTTTTCCAGAGAAAGTGAAGAATCACATTGATCAAGTCATTTACAAACCACTCAATCATTAATTAATTAATTTTAATTAAATTACATGTTTTTTTTGTTTTTTTAATTAATTATAAGTGCATGTCCCAATTATATACTCCCTCAGCTTAATTTATCTGTTTTACTTCTTTTTCCTCCCATAATACTTATTTTTCTCAATTTTTAGTATTATTTATTCTTTTACTTTGGTTATCGTATAATTACTTGTTATTGCTTTCCGTTCTTCTCTATTATTTTCATCATGGCTTCTTCACTACTTGAGTTGAGGATCTATAGAAAGTGATCTTTCTACCTTCACAAAATAGGAAGAAGGTCTGCTTACACACCACCCGCCCTCCACAGATCCCACTTGTAAGATTACACTGAATATATGTAATGGAAATGTTAGAACATCTTGACAAGGAGCTTATCTCACATTCTGGGTTAGTTGTATTTTTATTATAATTCATATGTATAACTTATCGAGATCGAGGAAGGATATTATCGTGTATAGTTTATCTCTTGAAGAGTTTGTATCAAATACATTTTGTGCAGCATGTTGCATATGGTTGAGGAAGAACTCCTTCATGAAGTACAAAGAAGTTTATCATTTTCATTAAATCTTTATATGATATCGTAGCTTTGTGAACTCACAAGCTTTACAATGGCACTTCTCTTTATTAATATAACTCTATCGTATGAAAATCACAAATTCTACTAGTCTTAAGAGGACGTACAAGTGACCTCTTAGGAATGACATCCAAAGAGAATCTTTTGCAGCTCATCTTTTGGGTGTCATTTATTTACTTTTATAGATGAGTCAAGATTAGGTGCCGATAAAATGAGCTCATATTTTAACGGGTTGGATCAGTCGATGAATGATTTTTTAAATAGGTAAAATTTAGGTTTAAATTCATATTCAACTCATAGATATAAGGACATTCATGGGTGAAATATGAGTTAGTCTAATGGGTTAAGCTTCCAAGTTTTATTCGCTCAAAATTTATGATACCACCAAAAATACTATAACTCCCTTTTTATGTTTCTTCTCTTTATAATTAATCATTTGCAATCATTTTTTCTCCATATTATAAGTATTATTTATAATTTTAAAAAAAAAATTTGGTTGCATACTTAAATACCAATTATAAGAATAATAAATAAATAATTATCAAATTTTATATCTTTTTATTTTTCACAATATAAAGTAATTGAATTAGCGGAGGCCACATATCCAAAAGATGAAGGTTGCAGAAATATAATGAGGAGGTTGTGATGGATGCGTGGGCATACTAGGAGAGATAAGATTAGAAATGAGGATATCAGAGTTGTGGTGGGAGTGGCTATGTAAAGGAGAAGATGCGTGAGGCGAGGCAGAGATGGTTCGAGTATTGATGAGAGATGGACAAGGCCCCAAAGGCGAAGGTGTGAGAGATTGACTATGGATGATTGTAGGAGGGGTAGAGGTAGATCAAGGAGTAGTGGGGAGAGGTGATTAGACATGATATTGTACAATTGCAGACCGAAGACTTAGCTTTAGATAGGAAGATGTGGAGAACATGGATTAGTGGTAGGTTAGTAGGTAGCAAGGTGGTGTCTTGTTTTCGATTAAGGTATTGTTGTGTGTAGTAGTAGTTTTGCATTGGTACTATAGTTTGTATTTTTGTTTGCAAGCCGAGGGTCTATTAGAAACAGCCTCTCTACCCTCGTAGGGTAAGGACCGCCATATTCCCACCCTCCCCGCATCCAACTTTACCAATTACACTAGCCTTGTTGCTGTTGTTGTTGAAGTAATTAAAATTGCATTAAAAAACTTATTGAAAAGTATGAATTTTCAATCAATAATTTTGAATTACATGCGTTAATCACTAACTAGTCAATTTTCTTTTTTTGTTGTAACTTTTAATTTTTTAATATTAGATATCCATTACTTATTAAAGAGTATATAAATCTATTAATATTAAATGAATATTTTTTTTAATTATTTCAATTTTATATTGAATTAAAAATAATATTGTATAGAGTGAGAAAAAAAAATCATTTATTAGTATTGATATTTTTTTAAAGTGCATTAAGCACATTTTACTCTCAAAATGTAAATTTATTTACTTTAGAATTCGTGGATAAAAATTTATCCTTGTTATTAAATAAATTTCTTTTATATTAAAAAGTTATATAAAAAAACTTTATGACTTTTTCGTAATAAACTAAATAAAATACTTTCAATATTTCTCATTTTTAAAAAACTAAAATATTTTTCAGATATTAAATTTTAAAGTAGAGTACTATTAACTCATGAAAAATATGGGTCAACATATTTTTTATCCAACATATTTGTTGCCTAACCCACTTTTATCCATATGAAATATGAGTGAGTTAAATTATTACCCATTTTATGTTACCCGTTTTCTACCCGCTCAAATTTAACCCAATCCGGCGCCTATTTGCCACCACTAGTCAAGATTTAACACATATTACTACTTCTTTGGGTGTCATATGTCTATAACTATTAAATAAATTACATAATCCATAATGTATAAATACACACACACATATACATATACATATACATATACATACATATATATATATATATATATATATATATATATATATATATATATATATATGCATTGCATATTATTAATAAAAAATATTACTAAGGAATAAAAGACTAAAAATAAAGAGTTTTCTATATTAGTGATAACAAAATTAAATACATACAAATATATATTAATTACTTTTCTAAAAAATTTCAACATATTCAACTAGCATTCTAATCCATAAGTATATTACTACTTATATGATATATATATATATATATATATATATATATATATATATATATATATATATATATATATATATATATATATATATATATATATAAAATTTTTTTAATTTTTTTAATTTTTTTAATTTTTTTATTTTATTTCCTTTTTATCTAATTTTATACTCTATTAATGTTTTTTTTATTTGTTATATATTAACTATTATATACTATATATAATATTATTCTTATGTATATTATACAACATGTATTATCAGCTATTTATATATATTTATAGTTGAGCATACATAATTGTATTCATGATATATTAGGTATATTGAAGAAGTAAATACATTACTTCATATATTATTTATATATAGTCTACTATATATCAAATTTAAATTTACATTGAGTTAATTTTTCTACTTCACGGAAGAGAGTGAGAAAAATTGAAGAATAGATACGTGAAGCCAAGTTTCATGAGATTGAATGTCAACTATTAATTAACATTCCTATTTTAGTTGATAATTTTATTATTTTATTAATTATTAATTAGACAATTTCAAATGAAAATTCTTAGTCATCATATCTCCATCTCAGTTAAATGAAGTCTTCATTTTGCACATCAATTTGTGTTTTGTGACAGAATATGGTGAAATCATTAACTTATCAATTAATAATATGTAATTTCTTGGATCATGCTATTATTAAAAAATTATCCTCGTCCGACCACAGGTAGATGGAAATGTATCAGCAGATTCCCCTTGATACAATTATTGGAGTATTTTATTTTTATATTCCGTCTGCTTCGATTTATGTGATTCTATTTTTTAATTAATTTGTTTATAAAATATTATTATATTTTAATTAAAATGTTTAAAAGTTCATAAGTTATAACTTATTAAAAATATATTATTTATTTTTGTGGTTTTTTTTTTTATTTAAATTGTATTTTAAATTATAAATTTTAAAAGTCTTATAGACACACACATGACATATTTAAAACAATAATTCAAATTTTAAAAAGTCAAACCAAACCCAACCCAACCCAAATTTTCTCTTTTAATTCTCAAAATTCAAATTAATTATAATTTTAAAAAGTTAACTTTAAAGTTAATTAGTTAAATTAATTTGGAAAGCGAAAAGTGAGGGAGGGAGTAGTAGTTTAAATAAATCCCACATTTTTAACCCCCACTTCCCTTTCATCCCATTTCACACTACAAGAAATAAAAAAATTCCTATCATAAATTAATAAAAATTTATATTTTAAAATATAATTTTCTCTGCCTATTTCCCACCCCGAACTAGTTCACTAGTAAGACGCATGGCGGGAAATAGATTCTCACTAAAATATTGGGAGGCTTCATGATTTTTCCATATTAAAATATTATTAATTTTTTTTTTCACCGATTCAATCAAAATATCAATGAGAATAACCGCTTAATATTTTTTAGTGAAAAATTTTAATAAAAAAAAAACAATTTTTTAGCAGTGTGATGAATGTTGTACATTATTCTTGCCGAGAACTTGTATATAAATTAGAAGAGACGTTGGTAAATTAGAGAGGCGTCTCTATTATTTGTTAAGTTAATTACATAATGGAAATCTCCTTCTTCATCGTCACCGTCCTTCTCATTTTCCTACCTTTACTTCTTGCGTTGGTTAAAAAACACAAAAGAGTGAAAAACTTGCCTCCGGGGCCATGGAAGCTCCCACTCATGGGAAACTTACATCAGCTCGGAATCTCCCATCCTCACGTCGCTCTTAAAGAATTATCCGAGAAATATGGACCTTTGATGCACCTAAAACTCGGCGAACGTTCAACCATTGTCATATCCTCATATAAAATGCTGAAAGAGTTGGTGAAAACAAGTGACACCGCATTCTCGAATAGGCCGGAGCTCCTCGTCTCGAAGACCGTGGCGTACGATGGTCGAGACATTGCTTTTGCTCCCTATGGTGATTACTGGAAAGAAATGCGCAAAATTTGCACGTCAGAGCTCTTGAGCACGAAAAGGGTTCACTCGACTTATCCTCTTATGGAGGAGGAGATTTCGCGATTTGTGAAAACTATTAAAGAGTCATATTCATCATCATCTTCAGTTGAAGGTACCCCGATTAATATATATGAGTGTCTTAATTCGCTCACTTGCGCTATAATTTGTAGAGCTTCGGTTGGAACGGCATGTAATGATCCGAATTCATTGATATCCGCAATAAAAAAAGTTACACCTCTTGCGGGAATTTTCAATATATCGGATTTGTTCCCTTCCCTCAAGTTTCTCGATCCGTTCGTTACGGGATCTAATCAAAGGCTACTGAAAATACATCACGAGTCATGTGATCGCGTTCTCGAACAAGTTGTCCGCGAACACGAAGAGAGCATACGAAAAAATAACAGTGAACCCGTTGATCAGGAAGATCTTTTGCACCTTCTTCTAAGGATTAGAGAGAAGGAGAGCCACAATTTTCAAATCCCTATAACAAGAGAGAACATCAAAGCTATAGTCTTGGTAAGTACCTAATACTCCGTCCATTTCAATTTATGTGATATCATTTGAATTTTGAGAGTGAAGGCGAGTTTGAAGTTTTCAAAATTATTAATTATTGTGACTTATACTGCTTTTTACCTAGTTTTCATATATGTAAATTTTAATAAATCTTCTTATATTTTTTGCCACAAAATATGAGCCCTAAATCTTTGTTATTAGGGTACCTATGAATAAGGAGATAGGTACTGGGAATGAATAACATGAAAATACAGATGAAAAATAAATGAATAAATAAATAAGGGTTGAAATATAAAGTAAAAAGTAGATCAGAAGGATGAGTATTTCGGCAATTGTGACTTTTGTGTTGATATAGAAAACATAATTAGATGACTTTGGTAAATATAACATAAAATAAAACGAGAATTATAGTTATGTGATTATTTATAAAATTTTATTACATCTATACAGGATATGTTCATCGGCGGAACTGACTCTACATCAATTATAATGGAATGGGCCTTGTCCGAATTAATCAAGAATCCAACTGTGATGAAAAAAGCCCAATCTGAAGTCAGAGAGATTTTAAAAGGTAAAAAAATAGTTGATCACAGTGATATGCAAAATCTGAAGTACCTAAAATTGGTTGTTAAAGAAACTCTAAGGCTTCATCCTCCTGGTTTCTTGTCCTTACCAAGAGAATCAACACAACAATGTGAGGTTAATGGTTATGTTATACCTAATAAAACAATAGCCTTAGTGAATATGTACGCAATGGGAAGGGACCCCGAATATTGGCGCGATCCGGAGAAATTCATGCCCGATCGGTTCAACGATGTCGAAATCAAAGGATCAACAAATGTTCCTATGGAGTTTTTGGCATTTGGATTTGGTAAAAGATCTTGTCCAGGAATGTCATTTGGTATAGCAAGCATTGAGCTTACACTGGCTAGATTACTTTACCATTTTGACTGGACACTTCCTAATGGTATGCATCCAGAGGACTTAGATATGAGTGAAAATTCTGGTGCTGCTGCTACAAGGAAAAAAAGATTGTACTTGATTGCTTCACCGTATCATTATTAGAATTAGAGTAAAGGTCGAAAAACACATATAAAGTATCACGATTTTTTGAGATTTACCTCAATTATCACCAAATGTTTATCAAAACACACTTAAACTATCACATGTTTACTTTTCCTATCTGAACGATGGTGATATTTCAGTAGAAAAATTGAGCAATTGATAGTTGAAGTGTGTTTTGATAAACATTTGGTGATAGTTCGGATAGGAAAAATAAACACGTAATAGCTCGAGTAGAAAACTCAAAAGAACCTGAATACTTTTAAGTGTGTTTTTGACCATTTACTCTTAGAATTGTAATTGTACTCCCTTCTTTTCAATATATGTGATGTATTTTGATTTATGGACGGAGCTAATATGTCAATTGAATTAGTAACTTTGACTCAAATCATATATTTGTCTTAATAAATTTGTTGTATATGTTCGATTTATTAGTTTAAAATCTTGTAAACTAAAAGGACTAGAATTTCGAATCAATAAACTTTAAATTTTGGTTTACCTCTTTGACTGGACAAGAAATTTTTTTAAAAAAACTTTTAGAATTGTTGATATAAAACAAGATATAAATATTAGTGCAATTATAAATCATTCCACTAACAGTAAAAC
>JACEIK010002148.1:12259-44116 GCA_018107945.1 Datura stramonium | reverse complement strand
GGCTGGGGTGAAAATGAGGTGTGTCGGAAAGTGGGGAGGACATAATCAATGGGAATGTTAGTTGTGGAACTTGTTTTTCCTACTTTCACTAGTGAAGTCATATTCCTCATTTTTAAGGAACTTGTTTCCTTGAGAAAATATTTTTCCAAAATTTTGACTTGAACATACTGAACACACCCCAAAATTATTTGTTTTCATATTGATGTACACATTGGATTATAGTGGTTACTGATCTCTAAAGTAAGTTCTAGTTTGGATAAATAAGGAACTTTTAATCAAAAAGGAATTATTTGATTGTGGTTTGAAATAAATCTCCTCTATAAACCAGTGCAGGACTAATCTGCTCGATAAAGGAAAAACAAGAGAAAAGCTACTGTAGCAGTGATTTCCTCATTTGCTACATCGGCCCAAAAATACTAGGAACTTTTAAATATGTATGTTCTCTGCTACTTTAAGAAGTGTTTTATCATTTGGATCCTAGTGGTTATGTACTTCTTTCGATCTTCTTTTGAAGCGTTTAATCATTTGGATCCTAGTGGTTATGTACTACTTTCAATCTTCTTTTGTTTGATATTGTATCTGGTTAATTAAAAAAAGATAGTTTTAGTTTCAAAAAATAAAAGAGAATGAAATCCAAGTTACAGTGCTTTTGAGGTATTTTGCCAATGTGGGTGCTATAGTTTGCAAATGATCCTGAGTTCTAACTTTAGGATATTTCTAGATATCAGCTCCCGTTCAAGGTCTTTCCCCGTGTTCCCTTCTGAAACACTTATCTTATGTACTTACACACGCCCACCTTTGTTAAGAAACAAAACTATAAGTAATTTAGTTTAATTTAAACTATGAGATGAGAACTCTGTTCATTGTTACACATCGACAAAAGAAATCATAGTTCACTGGACTTGTGTTATTTAATATATATTAGTAAATTGATCCAGTTATCATTGATATGATGAGAAAAGTGTATGTCTCAAGTATAATGGCTCTTTCCTCATTGATGTGTAGGATTTCTTGCGATCTCAAGGGAAGAGAGTGAGATTACGTTCTGAGTTTCGTCAAAGCCTGCAAGACATCTTTCATGAACTTTGTTTACCTTTACAGAAAGGAAAAATTAATCCTAAATCTGCTCTGGCAGCTGATGTTGTCACTCTTGGTGATACATGGCTCAGTTATGCCATTGAGAAGAGGTTAATTGAGCCGATGGACGGTTTAGAAGATCAAGATTGGTTTGAGAATTTAAGTGAGAAATGGAAGGTAAAAATATCTTCTTCTTTTTTATGAGGAGTGACATTTGCATAATGTTGTCTTTACCTTTATTTTTCTTTTTCCTATTATCATCTTCTAAAAAGATGGTGTCATTCTCAGAATTGCCAGATTGCCTTGTTGCAACAAAAATTAACTTTTGCGGCCGAAAGCTGAACAAGGCTTTGAAATCTATATTTGATTTGAAATCAATGATTGCCTAAAATTCGATCACTTCAATACTACGCAAATTGTCCTCATTATACTTAAGATGAAACCTTCTTAACTATTAGAAATATCTTAGATGAGTTTTACTTTGCATACAAATATCTATGGGTCTCCTATTCTCATGCCAGGCCGTAATATGTGGCAGCAATGTAGGGATTTACAAAACTTTAGTCACTATTGTACATGGAATCCCATTCTTCATTGCTCTTTTTAGGTTGGCGTGATGTAGAAAGAGAGTGCAAGAAATTACACATATAAGTAACACACCTATCACTATTGAAAGATGTGGAACCCTCACTTAGCATAGCGGGTCCCGAAACCCAATGCATCATTTTTTATTATTATACAGGAAAGAGTTGTTGCATCTCTGCACCCAAGGGTATATAGTGGTCAATAAAGTGGGTTGAGAACCATGAGGTCTCAAGTTCAAATCTCAGCGAACATTAGGTGATTCCTTTCCATATGTCCAAGCCTTGGTGGATAGACTTATCCGGTATTTATGTTAGTGGGAGGTAGCAGGAACTCCATAGAATTAGTCGAGGTATGCGCAAGCTGGCACGGACACCACGATTATCAAAAAAGGAAAAAAAAAAAAAGAGTTGTTGCATCTTGTTTTACCATCACCTGACCTCACACAGGAGGCACTTTATTTCGAGGCCTTTATTTATTTTATTTAGATGGTATCTTACATCTGATCAATGTATTACATGCCTGCTGGTAATTATATATTACTGAGCCGTCTTTTTTGTGGAAAAAAGAAAAAGAACTTGTCTCTTCTATAGTCCTGCATTGGAAGCATCATCTTAAGATAATACTTTGGCATCTATCTTGTACTTGGATTCCTTTGATAGTTCCCTTTGACTTAAAATAATGCCAGGTATATTTGCGCAGGAGTGATGAAGGGAAACTGGATTCTAATGGTAGGATATGGGCGGCTCCATATAGATGGGGAAGCATAGTGATAGCTTACAAGAAAAGTGAATTTCAAAAGCGTAAAATGGCTCCTATAGAGGTAACTTGTCTTTGAGTTGAGAGTGTCACTTTTAATAGGGGAACCATGAGGCCTGATGCTTTCCTCTTATGCTCATTGCTTGCAATTTTAAAATAATCATATTGTCTTTCCAGCTGTAATCACTAGCATTAACAGTATTTTCTACTGCACTCTTTTGAAACTGTTCTTCTGTTCCAGTGACTAAAAGTCTAGTATCAGCTCTACCAAGTCTATTGGCAGTAGCTCACTATGCTTTTAGTGAAGCACAAACACCTTTGTGAAGGTTTCTCTCTCAATGTCCAACAGAACATGTGCCAGACCCTTATTGTGAAATTTCTAAATTCGTTTCTCTTTTTCTACCATGGGGGATGCATCTCCTTGGAGTGCTTCTCACGTAAGCTGATGGGCTTATTATATTACAATAATTTCTGTTATCCTTGTTTTCTGCTTTCCTTCTATTTTGTTTTCTTTTGTTTGCCCCACTTTGTATGTTGTTGTTTTATTTTGTTTTGTTTCTTTTTCCTTTTTTTGTTTGTGTGTGTTTTTCCCACTTTTGGAGAAAAATCAATAGTAACTCCTTGAACAAAACATCCATTGGGAAGTACTTCAACATGCAGTTCTTGACTTTTACACCATTTTCCTTGTTTCATCTCGTGTTCTCTTCCAATATTTCTTGTGCAGTTCTTGACTTTTACACCATTTTCCTGGTTAACATCTTGTTACCCCTTGTTGAATGCTATTCCAACGAAAGTATGAATTTTATTGCATAATATTACCTTTTCCTTATTAGCTACATTATAAGGATTCTTCATTTGTCTTTGACATGCTCGTGTTGAACGAGTGTTGAAGTTCCGAGTGTTTTGTTGTTAATTTCATCTTCAAAATGTTAAACTCTGTCACAGCTAGCTTACACAGGGTTGTAAACCACCTACGCAGGACTGGGCCGATCTATGGCGACCTGAGCTTGCTGGAAAGATTTCGATGGTTGATTCACCACGAGAGATTGTGGGTGCAGTGCTAAAGTACATGGGAGCATCATACAACACAATGGACATGTCTGAAGTCGATGGCGGGAGAGAGGCTGTACAGCAGAATCTTGCATCACTTGTTAAACAGGTAAGTTGAGGGAAATCTTTGAAATTGCCTAGGCTTGTGCTCATGAAAGGTTGATTTTTGGGGTATATTTTCTGTTCTTTGAACTGAAGAATTTCAAATTTCTGTGGTTTGTCCTGTCTGTTGGTGATATATGTTTCTGACTGAATCTTCCACCATTGAGCTTTAAGTGTGTTTATTTCTACAAATAAATAAATAAATAATTTCTTTTTTAAAAAAAAATCTATAACATTGTCTGGAAGAGGAGCTGAATCTGTAAGGACGCAATATCGAAAGGAAATAAGAGACAGGGATTCAAATTATTGTGTCCAGCAAAAATTTTCTGGTGCCACCTGAACTTTCCTTGCGGACATACCACTACTGGACAACAATTGAACTTAGTAGTTATGGTGTGTATATATGATGCCATGAACCTGTTGATTGACTTTCTTTAGATATATGTTTGTATAAGTTTCAAATAGCTGGGTACTGTGTGTCATGAACACAATTTTTTTTTTTTATAATCGTGGTGTCCGGACCAGCTTGTGCTCACAGATTATTCAGCTAATCCTTAACTGATCTTTAACACTTAGGTTGTAATTTATGAGTTTAATGTAATGTTAGAAAGAATTTCAAAGTGAGTTTATAATATGCACAGATATAGGAAATAAATGTGGAATTATTTGTGCGAGATACATAGCTATACATGAAATGTTTTAGTTAGTCATACATAACCTGAACCAAGTACAGTTCTTGTCAATTTTCTAAGATTTCTTTGGTAATTCAGAAGTAATTTCACTGATATTGCACCAAGCTGTTGCCGAAAACTTAACAATTAAATATTCCCATGTTGAGCTTCCAAGAGATCTATCCCACTATCTATTACATCCACTTTTCCTGCCAAGTACCATACATGCAGTTGGTAACTTCTCCTTACTTTTCAGGGTCGTCTTCGTTTCCTTCATTTTCAGTTTTCTTGTATTTTCATGTGCTTCAATGTCATGGCTTTCCTTCCCAATGTTTAAGGCCCGCAATTGGATTAATAGATTTCAAGGATGAATATGCAAGCATACGTTTCATGCTTATTTGAGTAATAACAATGAGATTTCCCAAATGCCAGTAAGAATATGGGGACTTGCAACAACTGATGGTTAAATTCATCAATTATTATTTAAAAGAGTTGATTGATTGAGTCCTTATCTTCTAAGTCAAACAGATGTTAGGATTTCAAATGATATCTATATTGACTGATTTAAAATCCTTTAAAAGTGAATAAAACTTTCTTTTTCAATATTTTGATGTGAGACCTTTATTTACATGCAAAGTAACATTTGTGGGCCAAATTAAATTTGTTGATCAATATTTGTATATCTAAATTAACATTTGTGGGCCAAATTAAATTTCTTGCTCAATATTTGTATATCTAGATTTTTGTATCAATCGACAGGTCCGGCTATTTGATAGTCGCCACTATCTTAAAGCCCTCGGAGTTGGAGATGTATGGGTAGCTGTTGGATGGAGCAATGATGTTATTCCTGCAGCAAAGCGGATGTCAAATATTTCTGTCGTTGTTCCCAAATCTGGTGCAAGTCTGTGGGCTGATTGCTGGGTATGTCCGGAATTATCTCTCTATACGTACATCCTAATTTTTTAAAAGTTTTTTGTCCTTTGAATCAATTTTGTTAGCTAGTCTCTTTTTTTTTTTCTGCTGCACTCTTGAATGTCAGTGTTAGAAGTATACGTGTCTGAACAAGAGTCAATCTTTTAAAGTTTTATGAGTTTAAATTTTGAAAATAGGTTCCGTAAATGCTTCACTAATGTGAAGTTGAAAAAACAACCAAGTGTGAGAAAAACTCCCCTTTATGGGAAAGCAGACTGTCTCTAGACAATAAAGGAAAAGAGAACGCTTCAGTCATGACAAAACACTTTTCTGTTTCTGTCCGAAGCTGCATCATTTCTCTGATTGGTGCAGGTCCTACCTCAGATTGTTTGTCTAATGCTTCATGAACCCTTAATATTGATAGTTTTGTACATGGCTTGTTCTCAAATAGATCCTTCCCCCCTCCTGTGGTAGCCATTTCTCAAAGACCTTAGAATGACCTTTCTGTAGCACTTTTTTTCCTTTTTTGCAAAGTTTTGTTTGTTGAAGTTGTCAGATCAGGCTGAATAGATTTGTGGACTTAACTATTAAATCTCTCGAACGTGCTTGCAATAGAAACAATGCAAAGTAATATGTATTACAAAATGCAGCTAGCATAGAGGTTTATTGCAGATGGGATCCTTTCTTCTACAAATAATGTCATAAAATTTCTCTTATCAGGCAATACCTGCTGCTTCAAGAATTGCAACTGATCAAATTGGTGGAAGAGTTAGAGGACCATCACCAGTAGTGCATCAGTGGATAGAATTCTGCTTGCAATCTGAAAGGTTCAAAGACGACGTTGTCCCAGGTGCTTCACCTAACTCCCTTGAATCTCCCCCGGTTAAAGTCTCCGAAGAGCTTACTAGGGGTAGACCAAAACTTGAGACAAACGTCATTGCTGGAGTCCCTCCATCTGATATCTTGGCTAGATGTGAACTGATAGAACCATTGCCAGAAAAGGCATTGTCCGAATATCGATGGCTAATAAATAGTGTACAGATGCCGGAGCGTTCTCTGGTGGAAGACCTAAGGAATCGTGTCTTGTCACTAGCTCATGGCTTTCTTCCTAAAGTGCAGTCAAAGGTTGCCTGAAAGTAACTCCCATCTTTACTGAACTAACATTGTGTTGTGTTTTCAAGTTTCAACAATTTGGTTGGAACATTTGTAATGGTGCATGCAGTACATTTTTGTGTGACAGTTTTTGGCAACATTTTCATGTATTTGCAATTACATAACAAACTTCACTAGTTTATCAAATAATACCTTAAAAGTATGTTGTCAACACCTTCAATCTTTGAATAACTTCTCCAACCAATCCCAAATTGATACTTATTACTTCATATATAATCCCTACCTTTAGGCTAAGACTCAACTTCCCAAAAATCGAAATTCTTGATTAACGGAGTAATAATACCACCAGTTTTGTTTAATTAAGATATCAAAGTGGATAGATTGACTCATTCCATTTAAAATCATTCTTGTTTTTTCACATGATAGACTAATAGTCCCCCGTATTTGCAATATTAGTGCATTTTTGGTCCTTTTTCAAACTTTAACCTGACAACTACTGATCGAAAATATCCCTGACGCTAAAATAATTCCAATAATACTACTAGCAATGCTATAAATGCTTTAGGCGAAATACTCAGATAGGCCCTCAAACTTATAACCAATTGTCAAGTAGACATTTATGTATAGTGTATATGCAAATCTTACAAGTTCATGTGTGGAACGCACTCACCCCTGATCAATTACTCCCAAAATGCAGTAACAAAAAAATTCTTTGTTCAACTTCCCCCCTTCCTTACCCCCTCCAATAACAGAAGAAAGGTAGCTCATGAATCTAACATTTGAGTGAAAGAATGCACTTTGCCATGGATCACCAGACTTTTGCCAAGAATAGATGTCTATCTCGTCTCATAATTACTGTGTTCGCGACAAGTTTTAAGGGCTGTCTATGTACTTCGCCAATACTTTAGTACAAAGTACAATAGTACCCTGAGAATCATGACCTTCAGCGAACCCATGTATCAATTATTGTGGTGAATTACGATATACAAAATGAGATCAATCTGGGAAATGGTTGGTGTCAAATCAATTTAATCATTTCATATACAAATAAGAAAAAAGACTACAAAGAAAAGGCAAAAAAGAAGATAACAACAAGAAAAGAGGGATTTGCTTGCCCATACCACCCGTACAAATCCCCATACACCCAGGAGGAAACCGGAAAAGCTTGATGCAGAGGGAGCAAAAATGATGAAGCAAAAAAGTAGAACTAAGCACACTGAACCCCATAATGGCAACTCAGATTTTGAAGAGTGATGACAGTTGCGATGGCCTTTTTCTCTTGTGGCGAATCTGCAGAAAGAATGACTAAACAGAGTACAGTACAGTACATGCTAATTGTTGCAGATCTTGATCCCCTTATAGTGCTTGTATCATTCTTCAATATTGTTGTATGAGGCAGCAGATGCACACTCCACATTCAATTCTCTTCTAACTTTAGTTACAACCTTCAATCAGAGTTCGAATCATAGAAGTCGCTGGGGCAAGGTGTCATGACTTCAGATTCAAGAATCTGTACAACTCTGTGCATGGTGGGCCTCTCCTCAGGATTCGATGAGACACATTGTGTCGCTACTGAAAGCAGAGCATCCAAGCTTTCCGTCTGTACCCGTTCACAATGTGGATCAACTATCTCCCGTTGTCTACTCTCAGTAGCTAGAAAATTCAACTGCATTATGGATACAAGACTTAAGATTGAATACGATAACTCAGAAAGCCAGGTTTATGAAATGCAGGTCCTACACGGGCCTCGGACAAATCATTTCAAGTAAAAGAGTTCTTTTTTTCTTTTGGGGGAGGCAGGACGTTGCCTATTAAGAAATAGGCAACTCTTCTTGTTTGCTTTAAATATGCAGAATATAGAAGTTTGTCACATAGATGGAAATTAAATATCTAATGGAAGATCTGACATGGTTTTTGTTTCCCTGATTTGATCAGTAGCACGAAAAACAGAAATTGAATCATTCATTAAACTGATTAGCACTCTGGTACTTGGGTAGCCCGCGTGTACATGAGACTGACAGTTATTGATTTCGAAGACTTAAGTTTTCTTTTCTAGTCAACATCAAGACAGTTCTGTGCTTCACGCACTAATTCCGACCTATAAAAGAATAAAGAAAAGAAAAACTCAACCCTTAGTTTCCTCTGCCAAATTACTTACTGAGCTAATTGCATAAATCATCTCTAGTGTATATCAGACTTCAATATTACATTATGGTCATCCAGGTGTATTTTCACATTTCGACAACTGCCCTTCTAGCCACTGGAACCGAAATATCTATACTGTGGCAAGTTCCAAGAATTAAGTTAAACAGCTACAATCTTTATACATGTGGAGAAAACATCTCTGATTTGTGGGTCACAGTTCCAAATAATGAATAGGTTGTGGTGATTCAACTTTTTAATCTCCCCATCATATTTCATTTCTAATTCTCAGAAACTTCATTTTTTAGAAGATGAGTTTCAGTTGCACAACTTGCATTAAAGTGGAGACACAGCATCTACTATTTCTCCTATTAAAGTTTCCTTGTACAGAAACATCTCTTAAATATTATCTTTCAACTCCAAATAACCTTTACCTTGACAATATATGGTTACAAGAAATTTGGCTTTTAAAGAATACAAGTTAGCCTACTCTTCAATGCAATGTCAGAACTGGAAGAAAGAGAGCACAAATTTGAATAAACTCAGGCAACAAGAAATTAGTGGCACAACATACCCAGCCAACAATGTTGAGGCCCTTCTCAATGAATGATGCATCAGTGGGCCGCTTCCCACTTACTATTTCAAGAACCAGAACTCCAAAACTATAAACATCAGTCTTTTCTGTAGCTCTACCACTCTGCATGTACTCTGGAAAATAAAGGAATACCAAGATGTCACATAACAACAACAACAACAACATATCCAGTGTAATCCCAAAAGTCGGGTCTGCGGAGGGTAGTGTACGCAAACCTTACCCCCACTTTGTGGGATAGAGAGGCTGCTTCGGTAGACCTTCGGCTCAAAAGAAAAAGAATTCAAAGCAGGGTTGCAACAAAAGAATAATATGACAGCACGATAGCAAGAAACAAAGCAAATAAAGCAAGACCCCAAGACGGGCTAGAAAGAGAAGAAAAAAAAAAAACGGCAGCAAAGTGGCAAGATAGACACAACCAAAGAAGCAACAGGTAACAATAAAAGCGATGTAGAAGATACTACGCAAGTGCTAAATAGGAATACAACTAATAAGGAGAAAAGGGGAAGAGATAGCCCCCTCTCTCCCACATAAAGGTGCCACTACGCTCGGTTACTAAAATTTTACCCTGATCCTCGACCTCCAAACCTCCTATCTAGGGTCATGTCCTCAGTAAGCCGGAGGTGTGCCATGTCCTGCCGAATCACCTCCCCGCAGTTCTTCTTCAGCCTATCTCTACCTCTCGTGACACCCACTATAGCCAAGATGTGATAAACAACGGAAAAATGTGAAACAGATTAGAAGATACCATTCACCACAGAGTGTGTACAATATTAGGCATCTCCATAGGCAAAGAGAACTAGATCCATTAAGAATAAAAAATCCTTTGTATCTAATTTTCTTGGAGATTAAAAGTAGAACTTATATCATATCAAATGATGCAGCAAGACACCCACTGCATCAAAAGCAATATCTCATACTGTCTCCAAAGCCCAAGATAAGAAGCTTCCATATTTGAACCATCCTCTCCGCCCCTCTGTTATTAAACTAGACCTTGTATTTTCTTGTTAAGACAAAGGAAAAGAAGTACCGAACGAGGAAAAATTACAGACCATCGTGTACTTAAAAAGGAATTGAAACTACATTACAAACAGAGGAAAACCAGACAATACTCTCGCAGGTCACAACTATTACAAACAGCATGAATGATTTCCACATACTTTTAGAGTATTGAAATGTTTGCAAGTGTCCAAAATTAAAGGAAGAATATATGTGTTAAAGCATGTGTATACCTGGAGCCAAATAACCGAATGTGCCAGCTACAATGGTTGTGATGTGAGACTCCTCATCCTCCAGCAATTTGGCCAGTCCAAAATCAGATACTCGAGCCTCAAAATTTCCATCAAGCAAAATGTTACTAGACTTTATGTCTCGGTGTATTATTCGAGGCGAGCAATCATGGTGTAAATATGCCAACCCTTTTGCAGCTCCCATGATTATAGTCAACCGTGCGTCCCAGTCTAGTTGCTCAGACCTCTCTGTATAGAACATCGAAAACTTTTTTCATTATTAACTGGAAAGGCTATTGAATTCAAGAAGACCAACTACAGAAGATCCTCAACAGCAAGAGCAATGTAAAAAGTTAAAAGAACTAGCTTAGGATATTCATCTTTTTTTTTTCTCACGTAGCTTTTTACCTGCAAAAAAACAATTTGTGGAATTGCATGGATACTTGCATTCAGATTTTCACATGGTTTCTACTTTTCAAACAAGAATGTAAGGTTGAAATTCCATTGTGTTTTGTAACATTGAGTTAGCACATTAACTTTAATGGTGATGAGTCATTCTTTTGAAGCCACTATACTACGGTAACATATATTTGTGTTATCTTCTGAAGACTTGCAATGTATTTCTCTTTAATTTCTGTATGGAATATAATTAGGCAATTAGCTAAACCTCAATTACATTGTCATGTCTCGAGTCCCTTTTCGTTGCGCCTTTTTGTGTATGTCAACACACCCATGGCTGTAAACTGGCTTCCTAGTGAAAGCAAAACCAACGAATTTGAAGTTCTATATTCAAAGTTTTGTAGCAACATTGCAGGACATCAATGACACCCCAAGAAATCCATCCGAGTGCCATCAACTACTTGTTGCTCAGTTACCAAGTTAAAACTCTATTATCTCCAAAGATATGCACATTAGACTGCTGTCTGTTGCCTCTCCGTTCCTTTCAGTTTTGGGAGAGGGGGAGGCTAGTAAGAACACCACAGAAGTACACTAGTCAACTAATGAATTTCAGTCACATAATAGACTAAATAATAAAATCTTATTTCCTTACAGACCCCCCAACCCCACCGCCCCACCCTCCTCTCTCAGTTTTATGNAGAGATCTCTTCAAGCAGTGCTGATTATCATATATCTAGAGCTGCATTACCAAACAGAGCACGTAAAGCGCAAAGCATAGCAATCACATTCAGAAACTGCACAAAGGTTGAGCACATTCTTCCACCTATTGTGCTACCAGATGATCATTTCTTCTGATACTACTTTGCGGCGTTCCCTTCTTTTCCTGTTATCATCTCCTAGAGACCTTTTACTGAAATGTTATCATCTCTTAGAGAATCTTGGACCAAATCTTTATGGTTTGAATCAATGAGAAGACCAAAACAAAGGAATGACCTATCATCATTTATTTAGATGGTTAAGAAGATCCAAGACTAAATATGCCTATATCTGAATATAGATTATTTCAATGATTTCTTGAGGCAAAATCCCGTAAAAATTATAATCTTTCCTCCCAAATGGCCTGATCATCTTAAAGTATCAACTACAAATAGATGACATAAGTCTCGAAGGTAAATTTTGAAACCTCACAGCTCTTACAACCCTTGTCCCCTTCACTAGCTCAACCAGTGTGGCACCTCTGCTCCCTTCTTTTCCACAGTTAGTGTGATAAATTTGTGAAATAGAAAAATAATAGTATATAGCAAAGAAAGCTCAAGAGACATTAGTCAGAGCTATCACAACTTGAGACAATGGAGCAGGACTCTATCATCTACAGGGAAATGTCCAATAATTTCCACTGTTCATTTGGCAACTTGCTATGTTGGATCAGTTTAATATATCTAAGTTTACGGAGATTATATATTAGATTATCTTTTATCAAAATGATATATTAGATTGCTAGTGGTAGTGCAATTTAACTGCCATTGAGCAGCATAACCTAAGGTAGAATGAAGAGCTGTGTATGGAAGACTACCAACCGCATTGCACAATGATTACCAAGATTGCAGCAAATATCAACCTTATATTATTAGAGGCAAAACGTCCCAAATATTTCCAGTAAACCCCAGTGTACATGCTAAATTAATAAATAAGCACATATCCTCACCCTACCATAAGCAGCAAGATAATAAACAGTAGAAGAATATCTCACCATGAAGAACTTCATCTAAGCTACCTCCGGATAAGAAGTCATATATCAACAACTTTGATGTTGGAGAATTGCAATATCCTCGCAGATTTACCAGGTAACGGTGTTTTATGCTTCCAAGAATTTCAAGCTCTCTCTCGAAAAATCTATCAAATCCCTCATTCATCTTAATAATTCTTTTCAAAGCAAACACGTTGCCGTCGTCCATTGCAAGCTTGTAAACGGTACCAAATCCCCCAAAACCAATTATGTGTTCTTCATTCAAAGCCTCCAACTTTTTGATGATATCCTTAGAAGAGTAAGGCAAATCTCCATGAAACATCACAATGGATGCACCTGAAGAATTAAGAATTTGGATAACTAATTAAAATGACTTGATGCAAGGAATTCAAAAGGATGAAAAAATAATAATAACTTCAAAAATAGTAATTGCTGCAAGAGTTCTCAATGAAGACCTGCACCAACATCCACTGCGAGGCCTCTGCCATCATTTTTACCCAGTCTCTTGTAGAGGAAGCAGCCCCAGAAACACATTAGCGCCACAAGTAGCAGTGCACCGACAGTTGCAGAGGCACTTATGAGTAGTCGACCAGAATACTTCTTCTTATTTTGGGTTTCCGCTGAAAATATTGCAGATGAGATGTTACCATGAACCACGGAAAGAAAGGGAAACAGGAAGAGTAGAGAAGGAAAAGAAATAGAAGAGCTACAGGTCCAACTGAACATGTTATCAAGTTACAAACTTAATGTTTGAAGCACAGGTATAAGAAAAATAACTTAACTCTAATGTAATGCTCTTAAGACATTCTTTTATAACCAAGAAATCTCAAGGGGCCAGTGGCACACAGTTGCAAATTCGGTGGATAATGGGACCACCCCCTATGCCCTTTTCCACTTAATTACCAGACTTGTCTGGTAGAGGGTTTGAACCCATGATGTGCGCGTAAGCTACGCATTATATGTTGCACTCTTACCACCCCTCGTGCACTCTTAACACATTATATACATACATAATACTACAAACACATGCAAATTATCTGACTTCACCATTTGAAGTACAAAGTTTTGTCTTGGTAAAGGGAGACGAACATTCTTAAGCAAATATGTCTTATGTATTCCAGTCAAAGCAAATATTCAGGTGAGAGTGGGTATTGATATTAACCCAGATAGAACTTCAAATTAAAGGAGAATAACTGATATTTTGCATGTAAATGGTTATGCCGACAAGGGTTAAATAGTAATGGTATGTGTTGCACTGTTGCTTTTCTTGATATTGGAATAACAGAAAGATGAGTTCAATATTTCAGCAGCCAAAACACTAGAAGGTACCCTTAACAATATGAGAAACATCACCAAACTCATTGGTGTACCAAACTATCTAGACCACCACATGGGGTAGGCTTATGGAAAAATATCTGCAGGCTAGAGGAGTTCTTCCAGAACACTCAACTGCTCCCAGGCAACAGTCTTCACATTAGATTCTGGAAGACAGGTGGTTGAACAACTCTATCCTGATGAATGATTATCCCAGCCTCTATAAAATATCATGCAAGCCAGACTCCACCATATTCAAAAGAGGGAGAACAACACATGGAATCTTCTTTTCAGAAGAAACCTACAAGACTGGGAGATTGAGGATATGGTCAACCTGTCCAGGCTAGAAGGTTACAAATCAATGAGCTGATTCCAGACAAGTTAAGATGGGTGATTACAAAGAGGGTCTATTCAGTGAAAGCTGTCTATGCCAAAGCATGTGGCCAGAGTGACCTGCTTGACAACTGGCCATGGGAAGTTGATATGGAAAACCAAGCTTCCAACAAAGATCATGTGCTTCAGCTGGGCGAGCCTTTATGAATCATGTCTAACCCAAGACAATATCACCAGTAGGAACATCCACAATGTCAACAGATGTTATATGTGTCAGCAGAATTTTGAGTCAAATAATCACCTATTCCCTCACTGTACAGTGGCTGCAAACTTATGGTATATGTTTTTTCTTTTTTTCTATTTTTGGCCCCAACTGGGTAATACCACAGAGAACTAAAGAATACTTTGAAGGTTGGTGTAGCTGGAAAGTTGATAATGCCATCAAGCAAGTATGGAAGATGATCCCTGCTAGTACAGTATTTGGACAGAAAGGAACAAAAGATGTTTTGATGGTTTATCAACTCCAATCCCCTTAATACATCAGAGAGTATGTATATAGCTGGCATAATACCTCACTTGTAGATTCCCCTGAAACCTTTTGTTCTTGGTTACCTCTCTGTCCCTAGCATAGTCCCTGGACTGTTGTTGTATAGCAGATAAAAAGTTTTTTTTTGTCTACCTACTTTTGTAACTTTTGCATCTACTTGATGCCAATGATGATATTACTATTACTTTATCACAAAAAAAGTGTATGGCCTCTTACAGATAAAACATGGAGTCAATATCTAACGATGATTTTACAACAGACCCATCTCACATATCATATTTACCTGAAGGATGAGAAAGTGGTGCAGGACCTCTGGCGTCGCACACCACATTAACTTGTTGGCCGCACAATTTACGATTTCCGAGAAAGCTGTCAGAAGTTAAAAATCCGAAAATGATGTATTAACAAAGTGACAAGTGCTTAAGTTGCCAATTACCATTGTAAGACTATAATTCATATCAAGACAGTCATTCTGTGCACATGAAATAAAAAACAAGGCCTGCACCAAATGCTACGCCGCTATTCACTTAGTCATAGACCTTTAGAACTGATGGATCAGATAAATGAAAAATGCACTGGAGAATTACACCTAAGTTCTCAAGATTATCTGAGCATTGATTACAACTTCCTTCAACATAATTTCAATACAAACAGTTGGAAAATAAAGCATGATACAGGTATTTGACAAAAATAACATGCTTTAGATAATAGAAAACCCGGTGCAAAGATCATATAAAAAGAATAATAACATTAGAAAACTGACAAAAACAAAAACAGTATATACGGTATTCTTATGGTATCTACTAAATAGATGATAAGACAGCATTTCATCAGGAAAAGAATGATCAAGAAGAACAGACCTTGGTGCTTTGACAATTAAAATCAACTCAGTATGAAGGAACTTAGAACTTTGGTACTTACGAATCATTTCCAAAGTTGGCAAGGCGCCCATCACTAGGTATTTGCCCAGTCAGAAAATTCGTTGACACATTGCTGTAAACATTAAACAAGAACATTAACATGAGAGGTCCAACCCCACCTCACCCCACCTAAAGAAGATTTAGACTCATAGTTGAGTTAAGTAATAGGGAACTCACAAAAAGACAAGGTTGGTCAGCTTCCCAAGTGATGCTGGGATAGTTCCACTGAGTGAGTTACTTGAAAGATCTCTGCCAAAGTTAACAAACCAACATCAATTTGGTTAAGCTGTAGGAGCACTAACTAAGTGTGATTATTATCTGATATGTCCAATTGAGATAGCTCAGATACAATGAACAACAGATGAATAGGACTTCCCAAAATGATTTTAATAACAAAAAAAAAAGTAGAGATTGATTCTACATCAATTTGGCTAAACAGTAGAAGCACTAAGATTGATATGAGATAGCTCATAACAATAATGTCCAATAGAAGTGCCCAAGTGATAAAAACACAATCAGAAATCTCATCTATGCTAAATTAAACTATGTTGCTCGGACACTTTAAAACAGGTGACGGGTGCGTGTCGGATCCTCCAAAAGTAGTGCATTTTTGGAGGATCCGACACACGTGCAATAATATTTTTGGAGAGTTTGAGCAACATAGAAATTGTCAACAATAAACTGAGCGTCTAATTTTGATTTGTAAAGGGTGAGTATGTCCAGCAACAAGTTTATGACAGCACTTTTTAGGCAATGAAAAAATTAAAACTCAAGGTGAAAGGAATACTTTCTTCGTCTTGAATTTTGTGGATAGCTGAATAACTTACCTGCCCCTTCTCTCAGAGACTAAGATCATGGACCAAAACTGAAGTCTTATTCTCTCAGAGACTAAGATCATGGACCAAAACTGAAGTCTTACTTTTGTGATGAAAAATATTATCCAATTTGTCCACTTATCTCCAAAGCCCATATCCTTGAGAAGATTAACTAAGAAAACCTAATTGACATGGTTGTATGATCTCAATGTCCAATTTGCACAAGATGCATAACCTGCGAAGCCGTCTCCTCAAATCTAGATATTTCATAGGATATTGAAGTTGCATGAGTGATTTGCCTACCCTTTATGAAGGCCAATTGTGTCAGTCACCAATTAGCTTATGGATCTCTTCAATCTTTTCTGTCAAGGTCTTCGGAATTATCTTTTATACACTTCAAGTAAAACTAAATGGCCTATAATCTTTCAACTTGGCACCACTCTATTCTGGAATTAAGGCAAGGAGGCAGCATTAAAGCTCTTTCCAAAATGTCCATAAAGATGAAACTGAATTATGGCTTTATCAATCTTTTCTTTCAACATGTGAAATACGCTCTTAGATTTAATTAAGGCTTCACCCATAAACTTCATTTCTAGAAGGATATGGATCTCATCCTCCTCGTGGTTGTTGATCTTGACATCCTCCACTAGCCAATTCAAAGTTTCTGCCATCTGAGCAAAGTTTATCCTACTATGATATCTTCTAGATTCGTCTGATTGGTAAGTGCCTTTTCTTTCAAATTGTAACATTTTTGTATGCAATACTCTCCCAACCTTTCCTGTAAATGATTTCTGGAATTATGACTGCAGATCTTCTGTTGTCTTGTATCATTTCTATTCTCACAAATATCTAATGTATAATGAAGGTCTAGAACATATTATACTAGAAAATACGAACCATCCTTCTCTATTACCGGTAAATTCTACTCACACCTTCTAATTCCGACTTTAGATTCTAACAAACGCACTTGATTCTGCTGTGAATCTTCCTTCTCTCAGTAAGTTTGAACCATCAGAAGTGTTCTGGTGACTCTCCTTCAGCTAGAAGTTTTTTTCTCTGGCTATGAAGAAAAATCTCATTTTCATTTGATCGACAAAATAGACTGGATTTGCACTTCTTCTTGCTGTAGACTAGGCTTGAGTTAATCCTTAGATTTTATCTCTAACTTTGTCAGAATAATTGTCAGAGTTATTAGTTTGCTCCTGAGAGAGGAGAAAGGCAGAGGACGCGTCTAACTTAGCAAACTGAAGTTCCTGTATTAAATCTCCAAATGCATCAACATCTTTTGTGGGTACCCATCCCCCTTTTATGTAAAAACTGGGATAGATAGCATCAACATCTTTCACGGGTACCCTATTCCTTCCGTGTATGACCTAATAGAGTGAGAACCTTGTGTTAGAGTTAGATGAGTTAGTCAGGTGCAAATTTTGGGCACTTGTAATCAGGTTGCAACCCTACTAGTGTATGAAATCTCCAGATGCATCCACATCTTTCATGGGTACCTATTCCTTCCACATAGGAGGGGACAGGATAGATGGCATCAACATCTTTCAGGGGTGCCTATTCCTCTACCGTAAGATGGGATAGAGTAAAACCTTCTGTTCAAGTTAGAAGAATGAGTTAGGTGCAAATTTTGGGCACTTACTGTAATCAGGCTGCAACTGTACTGCAACTTTTTATCTTCCTAATAAGTTTTTATCTACGTAACCCACAAAAAAGAAAAAGGAACCTTTTATTATCTTGAAGAAATGGCATGTCCCATTTTCTTCATCTTCTAGCGTAAATTCTGGATGTTTTAAGAATTTTCGTCCACTTCGTTTGAATTCATTAACTGTATGTTCACTCTAGTAGGATCTCTTTTCTTTGGCACCCTTTTCTGCCAATGTTTTAGCTGTTGTTACCTCAAAAAGGACTTCAAACAGCCCAAAAAGTTTCTTTTTTTATCAGTAACAGCCCAAAAGATTTCTCACCAAGTTCTCGGGCATTTTGTCATCTTTCACCCTTGGTTTATATTTATAACGACCTCCAGTTGGCAATTATTATAAGGTGCTTTACAATTTTGACTGATAGAATTAAAACAGATCCACTATGTACATTTAAAACGGGGGAGCATTTTTTACATGGAATTTCAACTTCATGATGCAATAGCATCTCACCTTTAACATGCCTTTACCTTTCTTCTTATATCTACCCAAAGAGGCTCTACTGACAAAAGCCATCGATAAGACAGGAAGTAAATGGCTTCTGTTTCAAGAGCAAAGAACTTACTAAACCGTGTCTCTCACAAATAGATTTGAAGTGAATAAGGAAATCACTGAGACAGAAGACAGAAGACAAGTTTTTGACAGTTATCAATAAAATGTGTGCTGCCTCTGTCCCATGTTATGTGGTACTCTTTATTTTTTTTGACTGTTTCAAAACGAAAGGCACCTTCCTATATTCCAAAACAATTTGACTTTAAACCTTTAATTTACTCCTAATAACATGCTTTTATAACAACATGAATCTCATGGCAGGTTTAAGATCACAAGTTCTAAAAGTCTTCATTTTATTCCTAAACTCTGTGCCCATTCAAATAGTGCCACACAAGGAATGGAGGGGTACTATTCCAGCACTAATATAAAATGTTGAAATTAAGAATAGATGAAAGACATTTTCTTTACATGCTCCCCTTTTAAAAAGTTGACGTGACCAATGTTTATGGGCATGCTCAGAAAAAGATGCTTACAGTTTCTCAAGCTTAGATAGGTTACCCAACTCTTCGGGAATAAATCCACTTAAATAATTGGCCTGCAGAGATCTGCATTAAAGAGATAAGAAGTGCTAAAATTAGTCAGCACTCAACAGTATATTGATAAAGATTCAGAGCATAATGTATGCAAAGCAAAAAGAAATAATCCCTCAAATTTTCCTGAATGTTTCAGAACTGAAACAATGACTTCAGATTCTTAACTTCAAGATTAGTAGTATACCAGAGACTTTATACTCTACAATTAATGAAAACTGTATGCTTTCTTCAGTTGAACCGCTCGGAGTATTTATTGACTGAAGTTCCCATTTTAAATCATAAACATCTAATGATACATGGATGTTTAAGCATTGCAGAATAAACAATCACAAGAGTCATTTTGAGCAATCCTTGGACATGTTTAAACTAGAATTTAGTTCTTACAATGAAAAATAATGGTAGCTATTACACGGGCCACATAAGTCCTTTCCTTTTTCAGTTACCTTTCAATATTTTAAGCTCAACACCTCCAATCTTTCTAAGACACATAAAAGGCTCGATCTAATTTTCTTAAAATCCTATCAAATGCAATATATCATGTAAAACAAGTTGGAATCTTCCTTTTCACCCAAGTGCTTAGTAGTAATAAACTTCAGAATCTTGATAAATGATAGAGAAAATAAACATGCAAGTTACATCAAACAACTACATTACACTTACAAAGATTTCAACTCTGTACAATTTCCCAATTCAGGGGGTATAGTCCCATAGAAGTTGTTACCGTGAAGAGATCTGCATCTTCATACGTGTCAACATAGAAAGACTAAAATCAAGATATAAGAGAACAGGAAGGAAAACATACAGAAACTTCAACTGGTCTAACTTCCCAATATCTGACGAAATAGGTCCACTTAGCTTGAGATTAGGGAGGATCCTGGACGATTCAAGACAACAATCACCCTTAGCAATTTCAAATGAGATAAACTTCCGCATGCAATTTGCAACACAAAGAAGGCAAGTGAAAAAAGAGTTTGATGAAAATTAAAGGTATTAATAATCGGCTAATGGAAAGAAGTATCAAGAAGAAAGGTAAAAAAGAATCTGCAATTAATAACGTCAAAGCACACAAAACAGAAAAGTTCCTTCGGAAGAAGAAATGGCAAGTTAAATAGAAGTATCATGAAAATTAATGTATTAGTTTTCAGCTTTAATGGCCAGAAGAAGCAGAGAAGAAAGATAAAAAGTATCTGCAAGACAGAACTATGATCAATAATGTCAAAGCAGAAGTGTGTCAAGCGAACCAATTCCACTATCTAAGTGGAGAAGGGTAGATGGGTGGGTCCATCTTCCCCAAGTTCCAAAGGTTGCGGCTGGCACAAAGGTTGGCTCCAGACAGATTGTTTGGTCATAAAAAAAAGTAATAATAATAATGTCAAAGCACATGGAAATCAAGCAAAGGACCTTCCAAGTAAGGCCACATTTGTTTTTATTAAGATATCGGAATCTGAATGCACACTGAATATTAAGATGTTGCATCAAGATCTGAACACAGGACATTTAAGGCTATTTGTTTCTCAACATCTTAATATGTATAATATATCTTTATTTTAAGATTTCAAATAAATGAATTATTAAATATTATACCAACAAAATATTTAAGAAAATAGTAATACAACAATTAGATCAAACTTTATAAAATAAGAAAATATAAATATATAAATGAACATTTTACATTAGTAAAAACATTGAAGTATCTAAAGTACAAATACTACATATATTCAAGAAAGATTTTGATTGAAGAGCTCCACCAAATGGGTGCCTCTTTGGAGTCCCTCCCCATCTCGCTCCCTTCGCCTTTCTTTCCCATCTTCCCTCTTACGTGATGGGTTCACACAGACCGAACAGAATTTCAATAAGAAAAGAAAAAGAAAACATTCCATCTATATTTTCCATGAATAAGACAATAAATAGTAAAGAATAAGAGATCCAAAATCACTGAAGGTTAAGGATCACAAATTTTTTGTGATTTTCATCGTAATCGTTAGTGTCAGATACTAAGTGTGTTTTCTTCATGGTATTTTTCACCTTCAATGGAAACCCACATAAAAAAAGCCTCTTCACTGGGAGAAGAGATGAAGAGATAAAAACTTCTGAGTCCAACAAAAGCCATGAGAATTAATATTGTGTTTATCCTACAAATAACAGAGAGAAGTGGGAGATTTGGGGAAGACATGCGTTTAATCTTTAAAACATCTGTGGGGTTTGATGAAGAAAGTGGTAATACTAAAAAGTGTGTGTTTGAGGTCTGAATAATTTTAAGACTCCGTAACAGGTCTAAATGAATCAGATGTCTTCAGACCCAATAAGTGGTAGAATCTTAAAAAATCAAATGCATTTAGTGGGCTGAGATCTGAATGATTCAGATTCAGACTCAGACCCCCATTAATGCAAACAAATGAGGCCTAAGCCACGCTCTAGGAGATCAAAAGAACTTCTCAGTTTGCAGATAATCCAGAATTCTGCAACAAGGACACTATCCAACAGAATCTACTCGACAGAGAAGGGTAAGAGGTCCTGGTATATTCAACCAAGGCATTGCTACTTCCAACCATATAATACAACAAGGTACACAATGCAACAACTTGTTACACAGACCGCAGATAACCCAAAAGATGATTCCACACCAACCAAAATAGAGCTGAACTTCATGAACTCTAGCCCAAAAGCTATACTTAACCCAATAACATACCAATGATCTTCGTTTTAAGAAATATATAAATAATAGATTTCTCTCATATGTTGACAAACTTGTAAGTTGTAACAATGGTCACTCTTTCTACTTCTATTGTATTGGAAAGATAGTTGTTTTTTTATAGGGAAAATACTAAGCTCATTGATTTGAGAGAATTAATTCCGCTGATGTATATGAAAACGCCATATGTCGTTACAAAATATCATTTAGCATGCTTGGAAATCCTTTCCCCAAATCTTGCAACTTCAATAACTGTACGTAGTTTAAACATTGGTAGAAGCCTTGGGAAGGAATTGGCTGCTTAAAATATTCAAAATTGACAATCTTTTATAAGTACAATCATTTAAAATTGGTAACGTAGAAAAGTTTATAAGAAATATCGGGATGAATGTAATGAGGTCAGGTGTTTGACAAGTATAGGAATCAAAAGGTTGTCAAAGCTGCAGCCAGTGCAAAAGCAAGATACCTACCAAAAATGTAGTAAAAAGAAAGATAAAGAAAGTACAAATCTCAAATTCAGCACTGCTTTCTTTTTTTGAACAGAACAGTTGCTGATCAGATCTACAGATGATTTCCATAATACTACAGAAATTACTCACAAGGATATAACTCTCCTGGACTTCAGGTCACACTGCACTCCTTTCCAACCACATGGATCAGCATCTTCTGGCCTCCAATGCTTAAGAATACCGTCTGAACCTGGTATTGCGGTCCTAAAGCTATTAAGTGCTTGACCTGCAAACATATAAAACTGTGTCATTTATGGATTAAGCTATAATGCTTACAAGATGGGATGGGTAACAATGCCAAAATAAGGCACTTAACATTTCTATAACATATTGATTATGCTCAATTGATTTTAAACAACTGAAAAACCAACCCTTTTTGGTCGGTAAAAGTGAAAAACTAAGTTATTCGTATCAGAACTAAAGGCTTGGCAGAATCTTATTTCAATTACCAGGAAAACGTTACAAAACAAGTTTAAAGGGAAAATCACCTCACAAAACCTCCATTGAAATTTCTCAAAAGTAATACTCTCTGACTAAGGAACTCAACCAGAGAATTGAAATCGTGTATCATCTTCATCAAGTATGCTGTGAACTAATCACACTTATCTGATTTCACATATCATATCACGAGTAGAACCTAGCCTATAAACCGCATGGACAACTCAAGCAAGAAAACTGAAGACAAGAGTAACACTATACCATCAGGACTAAGAGCTTTTACAACTTCTATAACAATGCAAAGTAACAGTGTGCTTATAAACAACAGCTCCTGAAATTTCACATAGAAGCTGCCCATCTCGGCACTGGTCAAGCATAATACTGTTACTAAAAAACATCTGATATGCCAGGCTGTGTTGTGCCTCCCTTGGACATACAGTTGACAAGTTGATGACACCACAGAGAAGCCAGCAAAGAAAGAGAGAATGCTCCCTGACAAAACATAAACACATCAAAAGGCATTAACAATAATCCCGAATGATCAAGAAAACATTTCAAGATTTAAAATGAAGAGGAAAAACATATTCTTTTAAATATATGACAACAAATAGAGGAACAAAACCAGAGGTAGTTCTTAAAGCAATGCATTCAGCTACCACTTCATAAACTAAAGGATTGTCTGATTCACACCTTAGTCTATGGAAAACTTTTTTCCCAGGGGGGTCATGGTGTTAAACATGTCCTCAGGGCTCGGATACATCATGTTAGAATTACTAAATGTGGTGATAGTTTGACATAACTTCTTAAAGATTGTGCAGAATGTACGAACATACTACTGTTTGAAGTAGCTTCAGCAAATTTTGCAACAGGGCCAAAGTGGTCAACTCTAGACCACTGGAAGCAAGTTTAGCTGGTAATGCTTCAATTTGGCGATAATTGAGTAAAACACAGTGTAAATACAGGGAGAACATATATACAGCAGTTGTAGCCATTTTGTTAAGGAAGTACAACTCCCTTCAAACAAACTTAACTTCAGAAAGCATATCATTTACTGTAAATCAATATATTTATCCTCCAGCAAGCAAATTACGAAGCTGTGGTGGTGCCCCATTTTATCCTTTCTTCTTAGCCTCATCCACATGATGTCACTATATATTTTGTCTTTCATATTTCACCTGTTCTATTTACCTTCTTTCTGCAAAGATTTTTTTCCTTCGATGAATTTCTTTAAAAAGACATCCGAAGCTTATTTCGTACATTTCAACAGACAGTATCATTTTTTTCAAATCCTTAACAGATTGTTTAACTTAAATATACTGCATGGTCATGCAATTCTTTGTCCCTTTGGAATATAGAAATGGCCAGTCACTAGGGTGGGTAGCATCCTTCGACTCATCAAAAAGCAATACGATGTCTTTGGGGTATTATGCCTTTAGTTTCAAACAGAATCTTTGTTTCCTCGTATCATCTTAACAAGGCTTCAAATATCTGGATCGAAAATCCAGTAATACACAATGAACTTCGAAACTTCATAGCAGCAGTTCCAGAGCCTCCGTATCCACACATCACTGGGTGAAATGACTGATGCATCGGATACAAAGCACCAACTTTAAGTATAATGACATCTGAAAAGACCACAAAGACAAATACTCTTTCAAAGTGAAAATTTCATAGTTCTTTCCTCTCAAAGGATACCAATACTTTTGTGTGAATTGCAAAATCCTGTGAACTGTTGCGACGCCATTAGGCCGAGGGCACATCTGCCTGGGTGTCATGCATTGCGTAAAGAAAAGCTGTTCAAGAAACGGACTACATCTCTTTATTTAGCCTTCAAACATCATTTTATTCACAATACGTGCTCCCAGCACTGGATTTTGATACACCAATTGCTGGTCTAAAATTGCTCTGGTTTTCCAGGTATGCTTTGGTGCTGATCTTTTACAGAAGCAAGCCTGAGATACCCCATATGGAGCACTGACACATGGCTGAAAACAGCCTTACATGTGAAAATAGTTTAATTCACAGATACATCAAGGGACGACCAAGTGATTTCAGCCAATGAGAGCTCATTTTTTAGGTTGACGATGCAGAGGACATAAAACACACACCTGATCATTCAGATTGGCCAAAGCAGAACCCAGAGAAAAAAAAAAGCTGCAGTGAGCACCCTTCCATTACTAAGGTTACCTTCTTATCCTTCAATCCTTTGGTTGCACCAAACAAAAACCATTTTAACTAGTAATTGACATTTCAAAATGTGAAATAGTGAAATTCTGAAGTTTCATTGCTCAATTCCTACTCCCAAAATGAAACATAATGACTACTACACTCAAAATGAGGAGCAGGTTTACTCGACACTTGTGCTTGTCAGCTGTGACAATCCATCCGACGAACTACTCGTTAACCCAGACACCATCGTCATTAAACTTATTAACAAATAAACCCACAAATTTCAAACCCTGGAAGAATGCACAACTGTTGAAGCACGCATTTAGAACTATCAGAAATTAAAACTGAATTTTGCATAAGAATCAAAGAAAATACGCAAACCCCAGAAGAATGCACAACTGTTGAAGCACGCAGCAACAACTGTTGAAGCACGCAGTAGAACTATAAGAAACTAAAACTGAATTTCACGTAAGTACCGAAGAAAATACGCCAACCCCAGAAGAATGCACAATTATTGAAGCACGCACTAGAACTATCAGAAACTAAAACTGAATTTCACATAACCCCAGAAGAATGCACAGCTGTTGAAGCAGGCAGTACAACTAGCAGAAACTAACACTGAATTTCACATAACAATCAAAGCAAATAAGCAAACCCCAGAAGAATGCACAACTGTTGAAGCACGCAGTAGAACTAACAGAAACTAAAACTGAATTTCACATAACCCAGAAGAATGCACAACTGTTGAAGCAGGCAGTACAACTAGCAGAAACTAACACTGAATTTCACATAAGAATCGAAGCAAATAAGCAAACCCCAGAAGAATGCACAACTATCAAAGCACGCAGTAGAACTATCAGAAACTAAAACTGAATTTCACATAAGAATCGAAGCAAATAAGCAAACCCCAGAAGAATGCACAACTGTTGAAGCACACAGTAGAACTATCTCCTAAACTAAAACACTGAATTTTCAAAAAAAACAATCGAAGCAAACCCAGTACCTGGAAAAAAGAAAATTTCTAAATTCGATCTGCAAGTGAGTACCCGAAGCTCATTTCAGCACAAACAGACACACACAGAAAGAGCGAGAAATGCAAGTTGTGAGCTGTAAAGTTGATGAATTTGTACAGAAAATAGAAAGAAAGAACAAAAGGGGAAAAAGGGTTTCTCTCTCTAGCGTCTAAGATCTTTTGCTTTTGCTCAAATTCTTGTTCGCTGTTGGTAGATTTGAGATTAGTGTGAAAGACAAAAACTTTTTAGAGAGAGAAAAGATGGTCGGAATTAAAAGTGGGTATCAGTGTGAACCAATGACAATGGAGTGGCATCCGCACGTGTGACGGTGACCTCTCCACACGAGCGACCGACGCTTTAACTATGAAAACCACGGCCTGCATAACCGCAATTAATTTCATTTTAAAAATTCTCATTAATTCATTTAACTTCTTTTTTTATATATATTTTTTACACATATTTCATATTTAAAAAATACTTTACTGTTAAATCACATTATAACGACTTACAATATGTAGACTCCCTAAAACAAATTATTATTCCTTGTCAACATTATTCATTCTCAAAATTTGAATCCAAACCTTCTAATTAAATATAATTGTCGAATTACCCTAGATAAAATGATACTTGATGGCTGGGTATTGGCATTCTACAAAATAACTTTTCTTTTTTAATAACGTTTTTCTTAAATTAGTTGTAAGAGAATTGATTAGTTGTCTATTTGATATAATTATTTTAAGATTTTAGTTTTTACTGTGGGTTTCAGATTTTAAAAATAAAAATAATTATTTTTTTTTAAAGAAAAAAGTTCTTTTTTCTAGAAGCAACGTTTAAACATGATTAAAATATATATATATTATTAGGTAGTCATATAGGTGTTATAGGATGGACATAAATCATTTAATTAGTAAGTCCGACCCCATTCTATTTTTGACATATGCAAATATATTTTAATTAGTAGCTATAGAGGTGTTGTGAACAAGGTAGACATAAATTATCAATAGCCGAATTAGGAATTTTGATAATTTTATTTTTGATAATTTGGTAATTGATACGGTATTTGCAATTTCGATATTTAATTTTAATAATGCGATAATCGATACTATTAAATATCGAAGTTTTCATGGCAAATATGTGAACAAAAAGCTTCTTTGAGACTTGATTTTTTCTGTTGAAATTCTTCATAAGTTTTTAACTTTTTCGTAGTATTTGAAGAGATCGCTGAATCTTTTATATATTTCTCTCGTATATATTCCTGCGACTTAGATGTAATATGTTTGTCAATTGGATTTGCACGGAATTTTCATTTGATAAGTACTTGAAAAGTTGGAACAATATTTGCTAATTTTGCAGGAAAGAGCAAACCAACTGAGTCAAAAAAAATTCATATTTTGGGATTGTACAAAAATCTCAATTTTGTTTTTGGTTGAATTTGGACTTTTGATGTCTTCTAAACTTTATATATACACGTAACTATCGAATTATCATATTGAAATACTATAAAAAAAATAAAAAAAATAAAAAAAATAAAAAAAATAAAATATTTTAATTAAAAAATTATTGAAATCGAAGTTAAAAATACTGAGCTGGATACCAAACATCGCACTTCTAATTGTAAAGAGAGCTTCTACTATGTTCCCTTTTCTATTCTGTAAAATTATATTCTCATATGAAGGGTTGGTGATGTCCTTTACATAACTTCTCTATTTCTTCACTATACTCCTTATGGAGTTTGTCCTTGCATATTTAAGTCACATACACAGTTACAAACTAGAATCTTTATCCATAAATTTAATAAATCTTTCTCCGTCACGAGTCTCTTGAATACTCTATGACTAATTTCTCGTTATTAGATAATGTTTTTATTTATGTGGGCAAGGCTGCAATATCAACTCATTCTTTCACGAGCCTCCTGATATTCAAGTTGGTATAGTCACTCACTTACCCAAGTTGATGATTTTCGAGCAATAATAGATTACTTTATCTTTAACTCGCGTGATTATAACATTTGAATCTTCTTCAAGATGAGCTTGTGGCATGTAGGTTGAATTTGTCAATATTAGTATCGTTTTAATTCGGGGAAGATGATCAATAAGTTACTTCCTTCTGCCCCGAAATATTATGGTTATAACTCAAAGTCGTGATAAAGTTATGTCTAGAGTGGATTTGTGAAACCCATATTATTCTCCCCTCCATATAGTACTCTAAAAACTTAGTTAAAAATTGAAAATGACACAAAATTCGCGTTTAAGGTATAAACCTAGGGCAACTATGTGCAACGGTTGCGCAATATATATAAGTTGGTACTGTTTGAACCAACTTGCGCATACATACACTAGCGCACCACGACTAGTTATTACTGTTAGTACTAGTTTCAGGTAACAATGTCTATCAAGATTGGGATAGATGGATTCGGGTTGACTGTCGTAATGGGATTCAAACATGGTATCTGTAGGTTTTTTGCTACTCCCAACCCTTCAACTATTCCCTTGGCGACACTTGAATTTCCTTTTGTTTTTCACAATCCTCTAAAGGTGTTTCATGTTTTGCCTTCTGCAATGTTTAGTTGTTAACTTGGGATGGTGTGCTCAACTTTACTTTGTCTGTCTTCCATCTTATCCATGTATTTAGGTATTCTATTATAAAGTTATGCAGATATTTCATTTAGAAAATTTAAGGAATATTCCAAACATGAGCAAATGCCAAATTTAAGTTCGTACTCTCCCTGTTTTAGTTTATGTGACTCTATTTTTTCAGTCCGTTTCAGGAACAAATTTAGAAAAAATTAGAACTTAAAATTTGCATTTCACTTTCAATGAGAAGCTACTATAGCCACACAAATATTATGACATGTTTAAGAGCACAAATTTCATCGTAGCTTCTTTTTCTCTTGCATTTCTTTCAAACCATTTTTCCAAAAACGATTCTCTTGAGCCGAGGGTTTATCGCAAACAACCTTCCTACCTCTCTACCCCACAAAGGCTAGGGTAAGGTCTGCGTATACCTACTCTGCCTAGACCCCACTTGTGGGAATATACTGAATATGTTGTTGTTGTTTAAGAACACAAACTTTAAAAGTCTTATAGCCACACAAAATGTTATGACATGTTTAAATATCACAGAGTCAAAAAATTTCATTATCCTTTCAAATAGGTTCATATAAATTGGAAAAGAGGGAGTATATTTTCCCAGAAGCATCTATGCATAAGTTGTTTATAGTTTTTTCCTTGCGGTCATATATGTCTTCATTCTTATGGTGGTAGGAGTATTTTAGTTAATCTATGTTTTATGTTTTTACTATATCTATTGGATTTGCCAATAAGTCAATGACATATACTTAACCAAAAGTAAGACATGATCAATAAAACAAATGAAATCATTCGAAGTGTGCCTACTTGGTAATTGATGAATTGAAAGGAATATCCAACTATAAATCTTGTTTGAGATGAAATGAAATAAACTATAACCCCTAACCCATATATTGTCCATGTGAAAGGAGTAGATGAGCTGATTAAAATCTTTCATAAGCTATATGATTCAACTTTTTTTTTATTTTTATAAACGTGGTGTCGCGGCTAATTTGTGTGCACCTCGACTAATTTCATGGGGTACCTGCTACCTCACACTAACATAGATATCAAGCAACTCTATCCACTAAGGTTTGAATAGTTAAGAAGAAATTACCTAGCTAGTATTTTTGCCTCACTGAGATTCGAACCTGAAGCTTCATGGTTCTCAACCTACTTCATCAACCGTTATGCCACACCCTTGAGTGCTACATGGCTCAAATCTTATCGGGGGAAGAAATTCCAATATACTGAAAATGCACAGTGTGTTTGGGGCATACCCCAAAAGATTTAACTGGAAATAAATCAAGTTAGTCTCATTGACTACCCCTGTGGTGGAGCAAGACTTACTGAGGAAATCATGAAATGCACAAAATTCAATGATTTGCAAATTCATAACTGAATAACGGCATTTGAGCTGGTTTGTAAAGTCCATTGTTGATTTAAGCTTCTTGGAGTGACTGGTTTCGCAGTAGTTGAAATAAACTGCAATGTCAGTCTCACTCTAATAAGTTTTGGCTTTCTGCTTCTTGATTATTGTTTTTCTTTAATCGTATTCAACAGTGACTCGAACTCATGGGTGAAAATATTGCAAGTGATAAAATTGGTAGGTGAAAGTGGATCTTCTAATTCAAATGCGCCGATTCCAACGTAGTTCTAATTCAAATGCAACGTAGTTCTCTCATAATGAGGACTCTGTTCTGGTTATACATATTCAGTTTGTAGTCTCAAAATGTCTTACATTGCTTATAATTATGAGCAACAGTTTAGTTGAGTGGGTTGGATTGGATTGGATTTAGGTCGTTTGAGTATGATCCTATGTTGAAGAATGAAAAAAGTTCCACATCAATAATTAAAGAGATGGGTGTACGGACTTAGGCAATCCTTCTCTGACAAGCTAGTTTTTGGGATTGAGTTAGGACCAAGATTCATTTCTTTATATCCTACCACCCCTCCCCGCCCTATATATTGGTTAATAATAAATGATATTGTCTGTACAGTGATTGGTTCTCTTTGATATTAGTGTCCAGAGAGAAAATTACTCTAGATATTTCTGTTGATGCTTCTTAGTGTTTGTTTGCTCTTTTACATGTTTTATTAAGTTCAACCTTGGAAATTCCATCACACCTTTGATTTTAGTTTTCCACCATGCTTCAATGTTTTTCATAATCTCACTGCATTATG
Source organism: Datura stramonium (assembly GCA_018107945.1). Taxonomy (NCBI): domain Eukaryota; kingdom Viridiplantae; phylum Streptophyta; class Magnoliopsida; order Solanales; family Solanaceae; genus Datura; species Datura stramonium. The sequence goes on along the minus strand of JACEIK010002148.1, from coordinate 13,452 downwards.
TGCATAATAAGGAGGCTTTGTGTTCACTTAAAACTTATTTTAAGCTTAGACTGAGAATGGTTTTGAAGAAAATTTGATAATCTTGTTTTTGATACACCATTTCTTCCACAAACAATTAGACAACAACACAGGTTTATACCTAACACAGTACTTTATTACTAATAGTTCTGGGGAAGGTGATTAGACAGGATATGAGAGTATGATTCTAGATAGGAAGCTATAAAGATCAAGAATTAAGGTAGAAGGTTAGTAGGTAGCTAAGTGTGATCACCTAACGAGAGGCAAGGGGCTTGCCCCATATCCTCTTCTCCTTATTAGTAATAGTATTTACTAATCGAGTGGTTTCTTATTCTTCTATTATATAGTTTCTACTATCTGTTGCTTCATTTCGCTTCGTGTCTTGATTTTTTGTTAGTCATTCTTTCTTCCTGCAACCCTTCTATGAATAAGTTCCTTTTCATTTTTGAATGATTGATTTTTGAAAAGCTTCTTGCTGAGGACTGTTTGTGAACTACATATGAGATTGGACCTTTGTTTGTGAATAGCCTAAGCAGAATACTCATAAAAAGTTTGGTAAACAGTTACTCGCATCCGGTGTTTATAACAAATCGAGTAATTTGAGAAATGACTATAGTTAATAATAAAAGTAAATTAAGAATTAAGTGATAAATTATCTCTTATTTTTTTAAACTGGACAAGTAAAAACGAACATTTTTTTAAATATAATAGACAAATAAAAGTGAACGGAAGGAGTAATGAATTAAAATATCATAACATAATCTGAAAATTCGTATATCACATATTCCCTCCGTTTCAATTTGTTTGTTTTATTTTCTTTTAGTCCGTTTTAAAAAATATATATCATTTCTTTTATGACAACTCTTTAATTAATATCAAATTTTCACATGACATGTTTAAGATTAAAAAATTAAAGGACATTATATTGTATTTTACGTATTTTTATATTACGATCACAAGATTTATAATTTTAATTTTTTTTAGGTACGTTAAAATTAAACAAATAAATCGAGACGAAGAATATATAATATTTTCATTTAACCTATTATTCAACATTTCTTTTTCAAAATTTGTCCATCTGAATTCAAAATTAATAATTTCTATGTTTTTAGAAAGTCAAAACGTAACACGAGGTACAGACTTCATTCCAATCAGATATTTTTTAAATTTATACA
>JACEIK010002147.1:212302-225581 GCA_018107945.1 Datura stramonium | reverse complement strand
GTTCAATCTGATTTTACAATTTTATTTGAGCATTCTTACGCATAGGGTCCATCTAAAGGAAAAACATTTCCTATAAGATATATTTTTTAAAATTTTTTAAAATTAAAAAAAAAATCTCAAATTAAAGGTGAAAAAATTCCGACCACCGCAATACACTCTAGTGAGACAACTAATAATGTGACATAAATGGCACCGGCCATACCCAAACTAGTGAGACATTCTTATCTTTATGTCCTTGGGATCTTAGCTAGTTGACATTGACACTTGTGCTTGACAATACTCATGTTAGGTTCCAAAATGGTGATTGAAAAATGCCAAACTCAACTATGTGGCCATGTCTTATTTTTTGTCATCTAATTTGTCTAGTCTTATATAGGTTACAGCAAATGCTAGGTTTTGGTTGGTTTTTCGCAATACAATGTTGTTTCTCTGTTAGTTTGAACAACATGCCTGATTATTGCCCTGTTAAAAAATTATTATTTTTTCGTTGAAATTTTTTACTGAAAAATATTAAGTGACTATTTTCATTGATATTTTGATTGAATCGGTGAAAAAAGATAATAGTGTTTTCACATGAAAAAATTATTAAGTTCTGCACTATTTTAGTGAGAATATGTTTCCCACAATGCGTTTTTTCAGTAAATTGGTTCGGTAAAAAATGAGTGAGAAAATTATGTTTTATGATATAAATTTTTCAAAATCTCTATTTTCTAATAATATTGATATTTGTTCGATTATTCGATTTGTATTATTATATTTTTGCATACAATTGTAAATAGTGGATGAATTTCTACTTTGACTGTCTTTTATATTATCTTGATTCATCACTTTGTAAATAAAAAGAATGTGAAAATATGCATTGCTATTATTATGCTCTAAATTAACCGAAGCCGTATCATACCTAAGAGAAATCACAAGATAACTCAGAAGGTTTTGAAAATTCTAATGTTAGAGAAACAATTTAGTATGGTATGAATTATATAAAATAATCAATCAAATCAAAATATAGTGACACCCTTAGCCACAAGCAAAGATGTCATAAAATATGGAGATAGTTAAACAATATCAGTCCCCAACTAACATTATCTAGACTGATCTTCATATTTTATCCCTTATAAAAAGAGCTAACGAATTTTTTCAAGTTAAAATAATTTTTAAAAATTTTATTAAGCGGGAACAAAAGTTCAGGATCGAATACTTTAAGGGACACTAGGTGTAATTTCCTCCATGTGATTCGAGAAGATGTTAGGACCATTTAGGTCATTATTAGGAGATCAAATGCTTTCATTATGGTGATCCTGATTCCACAATTAAAGCAGGGTAAAGAGTCAATTTTGTTCCTAAACTGTGAAAAAAGAAATAAATTTTTTCTTATTTTGAAATGTTTTTAAATTGAGGTTAAATTTGGATCTTTGACATAGTTTAAGGGTAAACTTGATCTTTTTACATAGCTCAAGGAAAAATTTGATCAACAATAATATATTCAGTGTAGTTTCACAAAGTAGGGTCTGGGGAGGGTGGAGTGTACATAGATCTTATCGCTGCCTCAGAGGTAGAAAGGTTGTTTGCGATAGATTCTGAGCTCAAGAAAAGATAAATCAAAGCAATCTAGAGAAAGAAGTAACGGATGTGAAAGTATTACTAAGCATGTTGAACAGTCATTAAAGCAAACTAATACAATAACTAAAGTATGAGAAATAACAGATAGTAATAAACAAAAATCTAAGGACAAGAAACTACAAGAGTAATACTATGAGTACTAATATGAAAGGATTAGATAGGCAACGTTCTATTACGTGCTAACCTGCTACCCTAATTTATGTCCTCCACAACATCCTATCTAAGGTCATGTTCTCGGTAAGCTGAAACTGCATCATGTCCTGTCTAATCACCTCTCTCTAATACTTCTTCGGCCTACCTCTACCTCTTCTAAAATCATCCAGTCAACCTCTCACACCTCTCACACCTCTACACTAGGTGTCCGAGCATCTCCTCTTCACATATCCGAATCATCTCAGCCTCACTTCTCACATTTTGTCCTACATCGAATTCATTCCCACCTTGTCTCGGATATACTCATTTTTAATCCTATTTATTCTAATATTCCCACACATCCAACGCAACATCCTCATTTTCACAATTTTTATCTTTTTGACTAGATAACACTCTGCTCCATACAACATAGTTGGTCTAACCACCACTCTGTAGAACTTGTCCTTAAATTTTGTGGCGCTTTCTTTGACTCTATCAGCGACCCTCCATATCATCTACCCTACACTAATACAGTGAGTCAGTGAGAGACATTCTCATCAATCTGCCCATTTTCTTGAATAATAGATCGAAGATACTTGAAACTTTTTTTTTTTGATGACCTGTGTATTAAGTCTCACCTCTACGTCAGGCTTATGCCTTGAATCACCGAACTCGCACTTCAAGTATTTTGTCTTGGTCCGACTCAACTTGAGCCCTTTAGACTCCAGAGTCTGTCTCCAAACCTCCAACTTAACATTAACTCTATCGCTAGTCTCATCAATCAAAACTATGTCATCCGCAAATAACATACACCATGATAACTCACATTGAATTTTCTATGTCAATACATCCAGCATCAACGCAAATAAAAGCGGATGAAGGACAGTGGGAGGAGACTCAAAATACTTTTTGATTTTGATTTAGTTGCACCAGAGATCATCCTTCCCTCTAATTTTGAGTTGTAAATTTTTTTGTTCCTCCTTTCTCTCTTCTTGCCACTACCTCTGCCATCAATAACCCTTTCTTCCTCCTTCCTCTTTGTCTCTCGCCGCCACCATTGTCATCATCACCTCCACCATTATTTTCTCTTTCTTTTTTTTCTCTTTCTCTTTCCCTGTCACCCTACCGCCACCTATGTCAGAGGCGAACCCACGTGTATGGATGAGGTGCATATGCACTCGTTAACTTTAAGAAAATTATGTATGTATCTTGAAGAAGTAATATATATTTAAGTATGCACCCTTATTAATAGAAATGCACTTGGGGCATTGGTAGAAGCTTTTGCTTCCCTTACTGCAACCTCAGATCAAATTCAAAATAGCACATTTTCATTATTATTTTTTGTTTTCATTTAAAGGGCTTATAATAGCAAAAGTGATGCATTCGAGATTCAAACCTGCAATCAGTTTGTATATTTTGCACACCCTTGATCATTGAACTATGCACACAACTGTTATAGAAAAGTTAAAGTCTCTGTATTAGCTTAGAACTCATATTTGACCTATATATTTGTATTTTTCTCACTGTTTACGTCACTAGTGATCAGTCGGAGATGACATTATTCCTCTATCGTCTTTAAAAGTTTGGCTAGCGCCTACGTTAAGATAATAATGTCCCCGCGGTCTTTAAAATTTGAGTCTACCATTGACCAATACCACTAGGAGGGAATGCACTAAACGACTTGAACATGCAACATAGAATACTATTTTAATGCATGTGTGTATAGCTGCTTAGGGTTCAAAGGAGGAAGAAAGGGTGATTAACGGTAGAACTGATAGTGGTGTGGAGAGAGCAAAAAGAAGAAAGGGTGATTGGTGGTAAAATTTGATCCCTATGCGCCTATACAACTTTTTCATTTCTCATTTGAAAAATTAATTAAATTAACTCTTAATAAGCAATAAGTATCACATAATTAATTGAGGTGAATGAATACCAAGTACCTTTGTTTTAATGATTTTGTTTGAATAAAATTTGACCCTCATGCGGCTATACAATTTTTTTATTCCTCTTTTCTCTCTCCGGCAATACAAAAAAAAGTAATTGGTGATAGAGATAATGACAGAAAGAGAGAAAGGAGAAAGGATTTTTTTTTAAAACTCAAAATTAGAGGAAATGGTCAAATCTTCCCTTAAACTATGCGTAAGAGTCAAATTTGTCCCTGAACTATACGGGTTCAAAGTTATCCTCTATTTAAAATCGTTTCAAGATAAGGGCAAGTTATTCTTTTCCGCATAACTCAGAGGTAAATTTTACCCTAACTAATAACAACAAGATCATATTTGACCCTAACTATTAAGAAAGGATAAATTTATTTCATTTTGCAAGTAAAATTTGACCCTTTACTTTCCAAAGTATATCCAGTTTTACTAAGTAAGTCAATACATGCACCCAGAGGATGGCATAATGGAAAAATTAGAAGTGCATTAAAATAATAAACATAATGAATCTTATTGATGTCACCAATGTCTTAACATATCCAGATTCCCACATCCTTATCTTCCTCAGTTCAAGCCATATACACATTGAGACTTCTGCTTGCCTGTACACATGTTGGTCCCCAATATGGTGATTGCAAAATATCTCAACTCAATTATGAGGCCACAAATGTCTTGCTTTTCATTCTCTACTTTGACATTTTATATTTAGGGTGCAATCACTAATTAATAGATGTTTGAAATAACACGTACTTGTGTTATTTGTTTTAATTCAATACCTAATACTACCTAATTAATGGATATTTGAAATAGCATGTTTCTTTTGTTATTTGGTTTGCCTAATACTCCCTTCATCCCAAGTCCCAACGTCTATGGGGGTGTTTTATTATATACAATTTTCTTTTAAAAAAGTAAAAATAAAAAATTTAATTTAAAATAAGTGAAAGAACATTTATATAATTTTGATAAGCAAGTAAAAAGTATTATTCTAAAGACATGTGTATATATTTAAAACAAAACTATGAGGTGAGGATAGAGTAATGGGTGGTATGAATGGGGGAGGGGCGGGGTGGAAGGGTAAGGATGGTTGGAGGAGGGGTGTTGACAGGGTTTTGGGTAGGGGGTCGGCAGGGTGGGGGTGAATCGGGTTGGGTGGATGGTTGTAGAAATTTGGGGGTAGGCATGATATGAGCTTTGTTTCTCTCTTTTTATTAGGAAATCTCTCTTTTTATTAGGAAAGTCATTTTTCTAATTCTAAAAGAACTTATTTTTCTTTAAGAAAAAGATTTTGATTAATTGAACATGAAAATATAAAAACACATTTTCAAAAAAATATTTTCCTCGGGCACGAACACACCCTAAATTGCAAGTTCCTTTATAAATTGTGAAGTTCTCCTCTTCGGAACAAAAAAGAAATACGACCACTTCTTAAAATCTGTAAGTGTCCTACAAAGCTCTACCAGAAACTTGGACCCAATGGATGTCCTTGAATTTTCTTTCTGTCTCTTGATAATTATCATGTGTTTGGCTTATTCTACATGGCACCTTAGAAAGAAATGGTGGAAAAGCTCAGTGCCAACAAATTGGCCTCTCCTCGGAATGTTACCGGGCCTTATTCGAAATGCTCATCGTGTCCATGAATTTGTAACTGCTTTTCTTGGAGAAGCAGGGGGAACTTTTGAGTTTCAGGGTCCTTTTTTTGCCAACTTTGACATGTTAATTACAAGTGATCCTGCAAATATCCACCATATTCTTAGTAAAAACTTCTCAAACTATCCAAAGGGTCTTGAATTCCGTGAAATCTTTGATATATTGGGAAATGGAATCTTCAATGTTGATTATGAACTATGGGAGATTCAGAGGAAAACCACCATGTCATTAATGACCCATCCCAAGTTCCAAACTTTGTTGGAGAGAAGTATGTGGGACACTATCGAAAATGGGCTCCTACCTGTTCTTGATGATTTTGTGCAACTGGGCACTCTGTTTGATTTGCAAGATATTTTTCAGAGATTCACTTTTGATGCTATCAGCAAAGTGTTACTTGACCATGATCCAAGAAGTTTATCTAGCGGTTTACCTCATGTGCCATGTGAAAAGGCATTCAACGATGTTGTGGATGCACTTTTGTACAGACATATATTGCCAAAAGGTTGTTGGAGATTGCAAAAATGGCTTCGAATTGGTAGAGAAAAGAAGCTCATTCAAGCATGGGAAGCTTTTGATCAGTTCTTATATCCTTGCATTTCGCGTAAGCAAGAAGAGTTAATGTACAAAACAACCAAAGATGAGGACTTCGACATAATTACTGGCTATATTAAAGCATACAATCAGTGGAAGAATGAACATAATTTGGGCAATGTACAAGAATTTTTGAGGGATACTTTCTTGAATTTGATGTTTGCTGGAAGGGACACCACAAGTGCAGCTCTCACTTGGTTTTTCTGGCTCTTAATAAAGAATCCCTTGGTAGAGATAAAGATTAGGGAAGAAATTCAACAACAATTGCATCTAAAAGAAGATGAAATTCTGAAGCACTTCAACATAGAGGATACAAGAAAACTGGTCTATCTACATGGTGCTTTGTGTGAAACTCTGAGGTTCTTTCCATCAGTCTCATTGGAGCATAAACTTCCACTTGAATTTGACATTCTTCCGAGCGGTCACCGTGTTAGTCCAAACGCAAAAATTGTGCTATCGTTCTATACAATGGGGAGAATGGAGACTATATGGGGAAAAGATTGTTTAGAATTTAAGCCAGATCGATGGATTTCAAAGCAAGGAAGGGTCAAACATGAGCCTTCTTTCAAATTTCCAGCGTTTAATGCGGGTCCAAGAACTTGTTTAGGGAAAGAAATGGCATTCATTCAGATGAAATTGGTGGCAGCCCCAATCATATACAATTACCATATCCAACTAGTGGAAGATCAAATAATTTCTCCTAGCGCTTCTGTTATTGTTCAAATGAAAAATGGTCTGAAAGTTATGCTCACTAAAAGGGTTCCTCTTCACTCCAGCTAAGTGATCAATGACAAATTTCTGTACCTTAATAACCAAAATAAAATGTGTTGAACTGATACCAAATGTATGAACTTTAACTAATTTAGAGAATTCGAATGAAGTTTGTTTATTGGGTCGAACATGTCCATCTAATCTTTGGGACTTGTCCTTTAGTTCTTACTTTCTCTTTTAGATCAGTTCTAGTTTCTTCTTTTTTGATGTTTTCAATTGAATGGTTGTACTCAATGATAAGAGGGTGACACATCAATTAACTAAACATGTTCTTCGATATGGAGGGCACCCTCGAAGAGTGGGGATCTCATGACAATTTTTATGGTTTTTTTCATATAGTACATAATATGATGGGCTAGTTTAGATTGATCCTTACCGAATGATGATGAATTTACTTCTAATTTTTCTTATCAATGTAGGAATTTTGTCTGCACGCTACCATTCCCTCTTGATCAAAGCTTCACACGGCTCGTCACCAAGCCTCCCGAACTAAATTCCACATGGTACATCACCTCATGAACTTATTTGGAGATTAACTATGTGTCACTCACATCATGTAAGTATTTATGGCTACCGAACCCCCACATGTTAGATTCTTCTTGTGTGTGAGTCTCTGAGCTCCGGTAAGGTAGCAAAACAACTCCACACCCTTAATTGAAGTTTTTCCGTGGGAAAGTCATGACTCATGATGAAGGAGAAGTGTTTTGCAAAGAACCTGATAATAAGGGAAAATAAGGAACAAAATATGGAAGGAAGTATGATAAAAAAGAAAAAAGAACAAAATGGTCCTTTATCTTTGACTTTAGATTCAAAGTCGTCCTTTATCTTTCAGATGGAGCATTAGTAATCCTTTATGTTTGAAATATTAGAGCATTTTTAGTTGACAAAATATGGCTCCAGCACTAATTTCACACATACATTATTGTTTTAACAACGAAATTTGAAGGGAGTTGACAATGATTTGTTGACACTTTATTGTCCTTTCCTCTTACAACTAAACCTCGAAAACAATCTCCTTGAAAAGTTAACTAAGCCCCGACAAAGAGTCGATCAATTGGCTGTAATATACCATGGCCTATTGTAGCCAATGTGCAAACGACAAAGCCCCTCAAAGGCATTGAAAGTAGAACTAGCATATTAGCGTGTATAGTGCAGTACTAGTTTGTTTAGATTACTGGTTAGTAGAGTTTGATTTCATTTCTGTTATATTATTTAATTATGATAAGTCAGTTATTTTTAACTAGGAATCTATCTTTTAATTATAACTCTATTTAAAGAGTTTATGCCGTCACTAATAAACTAAACTTTTCATGGCTCAAACACAAAAAGCCTTCGGCGAACTCTAAGAGCAGTAACAAATCAATAGACTCGATTTTGTTGGTTCAAAAATATGCAGAATGTTCGAAAATTTTATATCAGAAATGAAAGCAAAAGGCCTTTATTTATAGCCAAAAAACTGAAGTGAAATGGTGTGAAAACAACTATTCAACGGCGTAAGGAAAGACTTTCTTCTTGACTCTTTATTAGTTAGAAGACATGTTTTTCAATATAAGCATCAACTTTTTCCTTTTCCTTACCAATGTGGGACAAAGTTCCTTTTACAAAAGAACTTTTTCAACTTTTTCTTCCCTCCAATTTATTTTCCTCTATTTTTCAATTCACACCCAACACTTAACTCCAACAACAAGATTTTCTCTTTTTCTGTTCTCACGCTACTGAGCGTCAATGGCCAACAATGATAACAACAATGACAACAATCCCAGAGTTGTCAAAACTGACAACACAATAAGTGCCAATATCATCATCTTCTCACGCTATTCAATGTTAATAGCCAACAATGGCAGGAATCCCAGAATTGTCAATGTTGACAACACAATGGGTATCAACATCATCATTCAATTCAACCTTGTTTCTCAACTACCAATCAAACTAAGTGGTTATCACAACTTTGCTATCTGAAAAGTGCAATTTTTCATGTTTATGTATGATTACAACCTCTTCGGCCATGTCGATGGGACTATTCCGACTCTCAGTTGCATGATTGCCCTTGACACCAACATATCTCTCAATTCGGCGTTCCTTACATGGTTATGCCAGAACCAACTCATCCAGAATGTCCTTATGGCCTCTGTTGAACCCTCTATTGCCTCTATAGTTGTTGCAGCCACCTCGTCCAAATCGGCCTGGGATGCCTTGCATAATATGTATGCAAACAGATCACAAACTCGAGTATTCAACCTCTTTGATCAACTTGTCCGTGTCACCAATGAATCTCGCTCCATCACAAACTATCTTCACACCAGTTAACCACTGCTGATACTCATGTGTCCAATCCAGAGCTCATCACCAAAATACACAGTAGTTTGAGTACTGAGTTTCATGAGATCTCTGCTGCAATTCGAGCATGTGATACACTGGTCTCTTATGAAAATTTATTTGAAAAACTGCTTGACCATGAACTCATTCTTTGTCACAAAGATACTAAGAAGCTGCCCAAACCTCCTTTTGATCATACTTTATTCAAATCAGGCTTTGTTGCTCATAGCCTAACTTGAGGGGATGTATTAGCTAGTATTAGCATATTAGTGTATATAATGCGGTCCTAGTTAGTTTAGGATGGGTTAATAGAGTTTGATTTGATTTCTGTTTTATTATTTAATTAGGATAAGTCAATTGTCTTTTAACTAGAAATCTAACTTTTCCTTGTAATTTATATTGTCATTAATAAACTAAGTTTTTCATGGATTCATTAAGTCTGTGTTGAAAGAGGGGAAAAACGACACTATCCCTCCTCCATTTCCTTAGGCCACAAACTGCCGAGCCACAATCCACATGCTAGATTACTAGTTGTCCTATGACATTTGGATGGATCATTTGCTTTCGACTTGTCAGTTCTGTTAACAAGATGGTAATGTGAAACTAGTCATTTCCAAGACCAAGATTTCCATGTGGCTGTGGGTGTTGTTGGATTTTACATACTAACCACTGCCAGTCCTCACGAGGGACCACTTGAAAATCAATGTCTCTTTTTTTTTTTTTGGAGACAAAAGGATGTCGTTGGACGAGGCATTTATAAGTTGGAATTTTCCTTTCTTTGTTAATTTCATCTGTTGAAATTTTTTGAGTCACGTCAATTCCATGGTTGAGAATTAATTACCCTTTTATTAAATACTGAAATCTGCAACAGTACAATTGAATAGTATGCCCACAGTCAGAGTGAAAGAAGTTTGTCTCTGAATGTATATCAAAAATGCAATACATACAGGGTTAGCTCCGCCCCTACTAAGTACTCTCCACTGTCCACACTATATACAAGCTCGGAGCTAGCTTAGGATTTTTAACTTCAGCCAAACTTAGTAGCTTTAATTTATATCTTATATTTATCTTAAAAAATAAATCGTATATATACAATTTATTAAGTTAAAATAACTAAAATCCTAAACATATAAGCCTAGATCTCGACTCCGCTCCTAAACATATCATCAGCATTCCATGGCTTCCACTCTATCTGTCTATTCCAGCTTTTTCCCCTTGGCCCTTTCCATCAAAAATTGTTAATAACACATACAACAAGTCTTTTTGTTTTTGGAGGAAATGAAAGTTTTTGTCCTTTTATAATTTGAATAGAAGAAAATATCTTTTTCAGATCTCTTATAAGTAAAAAAGGCCATAAAACTAAAACAATTTATAAAATGTTAGAAAACAATTTCTCCTTTTGTTTTTTTTTCTCAAACACATTCCTCATCCCTTTACTTTTTATATCTTGATTTTACCAATTTAAGTGCATCTTGAATATTTTATTTGATACCTATTATTATACAAGTTTGAATAAACTGCGACACCAAAGCTTCAGACTAATTGAGAAGAATTACCTAGTGTATTTTGTTTTTGTTGAATTTTGAACTATGAGCTTCAAAGTTTACTCCCACTTTACTGACCATAGACGGACCTTCAATTTTATTTTAGTACTATTGCTAATTAAACAAGACATAAAGCCTTAGCTTCATAATATATTAAAAACTTCACTTTTACATAATATCATTATAAAGGGGGGCGTATATATGTGCTAATTGAGTTTTCTAAACTCACACCTATTAGGTACCTCCTTTAAGCCTTAGCTTTGGAAAATTCTTGAAACTTGGCGATGAAGTTCATGAAACAATTTGACGCTCTCAAACGGAGTAACCAAACTCCTTGATGCACAAAGATTCTTCTATTGTGTCGATGTTAATGCAAGAAGAACACCATAGGAAGTCTCTCCATCCTTAGAAGTTGCACCAAGCTCACATTTTGATCTTCAAGCATGGGAAGGCACCTTCCATGAGGTCATCGTCCCTAAGTTTTGTGATTGGAAGTGTGACGTATAGCATGAATACTAGTCACAAACAATCCACTTGTCATTGTTTTAAAGGAATGATTTGTTTTTAATTCATGGGGCTGCACTCATAATGAAATTCTAAGTTTCCTATGTACCTCAGCGAAAAGGATTAAGTCATTATGTAGTTTAAAAAAAGTATTAATCTCCCTTTATTGATTTTTATGCAGTTTACACCCATGTGTCATGGAGTATTGGGATATTCAGTTTAAGCTCGTGCATCAAGGAGCCTAACAACTTGCAGTTTTGGCTCGTACCGTCGAGGAGATTTGTGACTTGAAGATTTAGCTCGAATTTGACGAGCTTCATGACATGCATTTTAGGCTCGTGCATCGAGGGACATTTCGACTTGTAGTTTAGACTCGCGCATCGAGAAACATTTCAACTTGTAGTTTAGGGTCATGTATCGAAGAGTGTTTCAACTTGATGAGTTATATGGGTCGACCACCGTACTATGGACCTGGTCCCTCTATCAGGTTACACACAAACAGAGACACAGACACACGTAAATAAAGCAGTAAGAAGATGACACATGATATTTACGTGGAAAACCTCCTTGCTCACAGGAAGTAAAAAACCACGATCTACCTCGTAGGATTTCTCAAACTCCACTACTAGATCTGAGCAACAATATTACAGACTCTAGCACAAACTAAGAGATTAACCTCCTAATCTCCCACTTGTAACACCTCTATTACAGGACTTCAAACTATGACATCAATGTCATCTACTTCAGCTAAAACTCAACTGAAATACAAGGCTAACTCTAGCCGAAATATCAACTAACCCTAGTCGACAGAAACATAAAAACAACCTTTGAAAATAAGAAAACAAACTTGTACAAAAGACAAAGTTTTCTATCTATTACAGTGCACTTATTCTTCGTTAATGGAAGCCTCGAACTTGAGCTCAATACCTTCAATCCTTGCTTTCGAACAAAGAAACAATGGCTGCCTTTTGGGAGAGAAGAAGAAGCAGTAGGTCAAGGTCTGTTTTTTTCTGAATGAATGAGTTGTTGAGTTTGTCCACCTATTTGTTTGTCTAACTCTCTTTTGTCCAATGGGTAAAAGAGAGTGTTGTTCACCTCAACAAGAAAACTCTCTCATTGGTCAAGTACATATGACCTACTATGCTTAGGCTGTTGCAATGCTTCCATGCTGCACTGCTGCGCCCTGCTGTTCTCACCAACACACTGCTAAAAAGCAACCTTTACAGTTGTAAAGAGTTTTCCCGCCCAATTCAAATTTGAGTCACACCAGCACAAGGGATCAGGTCCCTGTATGGGGTTGACATCATCAAAACCAACAATCTAACACAACTTGTAGTTTAGACTCATGCTAGAGGAGCATTTTGACTTCTAGTGTAGGCTCGTACATCAAGGAGTATTTTAGAAAAGAATTCTAGCAATATAACCGTCCTTCGAACCCTTTGTGATGAAGCACTATTGCACTTCAGTTTGGTACTAATTTTATGGTCTGCATTGGTTGAAGTTGATTTGCATTTAATCTTGTGTCGACTTTTGATAGAAGAAGTATGGAAATTGCTTGACGTTTTTATCTTTTGCAAGCGATCAAAGTCCAATCGTCGCCATTATTTTTTTTTGGAGAGGTCATCTACCTTGGATGCCTTCGATATTTTCTTCATGGTGGAAACTTCAATTGGTTCAAAGCTCCTAAACTGTAGCATGATGATTCCTTCTTTAATTTTCAGTGATGCCATAGAACGCATAGTAGGTCTTAGAGCTTTTGAAAATAAACATTTCTTAAGGTTAATTTTGGCACTAGAATGGTGTTGTATCTCCATCATCAATGATGATTTTCCCCTCTCTCACTAATACCATGATTTTTTTCTTCAAAATAAAGCATTTTGCAATGGGTGACTAATAATGCGGTGGAATTTACAATCTTGTTGCTTCATATGGTCATGTTGATGTGGGGAGCTCAATGACCTTAGCTAGCAACTCTTCCAAAATTGCATGAACTTCAAAGTCTGGGAAAGGATACACTTTTGCCTCTACTTCCTTCAAGGTTGGGTGGCTCTTTTTTTCTTGAAGATGTTGATTTGCAGCTTTTTCTTTCAACTTTTGTCTTCTGGAGGCCTTCATAGAAGTCACACTTACTACCATGGATTCTTTAGTTTGTTGTTGCGATGCCTTTTTGAATTTTGTATTTTCTTTCGTTGGATCAAAGTAGGGGTGGACATAAAT
>JACEIK010002147.1:167815-191951 GCA_018107945.1 Datura stramonium | reverse complement strand
CCTACCCTAACTATACACGTATCTCATCATCACACGTGAGCATTCAGCAATAATGATAAATAATGGGTGGCTCATGGCTTCCACTCTATCCGTCTATTCCAGCTTCTTCCATTTGGCGCTTTCCACCAAAAGTTGTTAATAAAATATACATCAACTCCTTAGCCAAATCAAAAGTCCTTTGTTTTTTTTCCTTAGTTTTTATCTTGATTTTACCATGACTATTTCACTTGATACTACTTATCTCACAAGTTTTGATTAATCTTGCTATCAAAGCTTAAACAAATTCAAAAGAATTATCTTTAGTGTATTTTATCTTTGTTGGATTTTTGAAGTCTGAGCTTCAAAGTTTGCTCCCACTTCATTAATCATAATGCAACTTTGAATTGTGTTTTAGTACTACTGCTAGTTAAACAAGACATAAAGGAAACTTGGTCCCTTTCCATTATAAACTTTTATTTGCTGATATTTTATTGTTGGTAGTGCTTTGCATCTATGTTAGCAATGTTTGGTCTCCATCATCATGAAAAAAGACAGATTACCTGCATAATCATCAAAGAGCAAAATAGACTACTAAAAAATATCCAGTTGTCTTAATTAAAACATCCCCCCAATCTTTATCAGAAAAAGGTCTGGAAGAATTGAATTCCTTTGCCTTTACCCATAAGATTGTTTGGTGTCTGAAATTGTACTTTTTAACCTGAAGGAAAAAAGAAGACAGCTTCAATGGACAGCTTGAAGCCAACAAAAAGCAAATGTAATAGATTGCTGAATTACTACCATCTTGTTTCAGATATTATAGATTATAGCATCTTTAGTGTCTGAAAGAATTCATAATAAGCAGAGAAAAATACCATCAAAATATTTTATTTCTTGTTAATGAATCTTACAAACTTTCATCACAATGAACTCTACCATATGCTAAAAGAATAAATGCACACCATAACAGATGATCACAAATATGAATGGCTAATGTGAAAGCTAAGAGATTATTACTTAAACAATAACCATGTTACTATTCACACTGCTATCATAAGCCTACTAAAGAATTGAATAAAGCAACACCAAGAAAAAGGGGTGTAGTTGGAAGAATATCTAACAGCAACAAAAGAAACATGAATGTATACATGTGAAGCAGCTTGTGCAGATTGGATCAATCAGGGCCTGTACTCAGTTTCTAGAGTAGGTGGCGTTCGCGTTACAGTAGCAGCCGGTGCTTTTGTGCTCCCAACTTTGGTCATTTGTAATGCTTCTCCAACCTCTGCAGCCCTCTCCATTTTTTGCATTTTCTTCTTGTGTTTGTACTTGTTTGCGCACACTATCAGAACACCTAAGAGAAACATCAATACTAATCCTCCCACCACAGAACCAACAATTATCCAGACTTTCAACTTGTTCTTCTTTCCCTTGTGATGAATTATGGGTGCTTCTGTTGGAGGGGCAGCTATAGTTGGTGGTGGAGGCACTGGAGCAGGAGAAGGAGCAATTGACTCAATCACAATAGAGAAATGCCCCTGTTGAAATGTTGTGCATGTGTTATCTGACAAAACATTGCTGAAATTCAGAGAGCCTTGTAAATCAATGGAAACACATTTTGCAGATGATCCAACAGGCAATGGCTTGACATCTGGAAAACTGATTGAGATGGGCTGAGCAGAAGCTTTGATATCCAACTCAGGCAAGTTAGTTGCTGACAGATTTGATGCATCGTAAGCAAGAAGACCCAATACAGGAGCCAAGTAGATGTAGCCAGGTAACTTGTAATATCTTGCAGACAAATTGCCCAAATTTTGGTACACCAGGACAAGCCTCTCAACATAAGGCTGCTCAACAACACCAACGGGTATCTGAAACTCTTTATACATTTTAAATCCTCGACTCCTTAAGCTGCCACTCCTAAGCCTCAACCCAGACACCTTAATACCTGTCAAATTTGAAGGGACATTTGCATCATAGATAACACCTGTTCTAATTCTCGGGCGATCAAATGCAAGATAAGCATAATCTTGGAGGAGTGCATCCAGTGCACGTGCAGCCCCCATAGAAAAGTCGGCTAACTGTGAGCTTCCTGGTCGTGGCAACCAAAACAGCCACATTAGAAGGCGAAGCATCGAGAGACTTCCAAGAAGCCCCATCATGCTTCACAATTTCCCTAGCTCACACTGCAGATCCACAAGTCACAACAATGTCAACCCCAAAACACACTTTCTTTTTCTTGATAATGCTGTTGTCAGTGTTAGCTTGCAAGCGCCAAACTAACCAGCTAAATCATACAAGCGCAAGTATCGGGTAAACCTGTCTACTAAGTTCCTGCAAATGTGCTTAACACTGAGAAGTTATAGCCAATAGCAGGAATTCAGACCCCAAAATGTTAGTACTTATATAGTGATGAATACGCAGATCCAAAATGAGCCATTCAAGGAAACAGTCGTTACAACTCTAGTACTTTAGTATCTCAAAGAGACTTCAGGTTCACACTTTAAGTAGTTTAAATTCATAGATTTTGTTGGAGAATCTGATACCGTAAAAAAAAATATAACGGTAACAGTATCAAAAATAAGCAAACCCAGTAGGATTATAAAGCAAGTAGAATTGGTATTTTAACCCGTTGAAAAGTAGATAGTTCCAAACGCCTTTTGTTACTTCTTGCTCAAAAGGAGACCAGAGAGCGAAATCATGAGCTTGATTCCCCTGAAACCCAGATTGATACATCAATTTGCTAACTAATTCCCAAACCCCAAAGAAAATTTTCAATTTTGAATGATTTTATAAGCTCTCACTCTCTAGAAGACATGGGCATTTTAGGAAAATAGTGCAAGGGTGGATTCTTTTTATGTGAACACAAGAAAAGGGGAAAATGCAAACTTTTGAATCGGTAAAGAAAAGAAAAGTTACCAGAATTGAGTTGAGGCCCACGTTATCTGTTCATAAACTCTAACTAAGAGATTCAAGACCAGAAGCTCGAGTTTATCAGCCTTCAACGTTGAAATACAGTAGAAGCTCAGATACCAGAAGCCAGCAAAAACAGATACAGCATATGACCTATTGAAGCAAAATTCAGAGAAAATTGCAGTGGATAAATACTTCAAATCCAAGTCGGCATTGTCCCAAAAATCAAACCACTGCAAAATGGAGTAGCAGAATAAAAAAAAAAAATTGGAGAATTTGTAAAGAGAAGTTTTTTTGTGAAGATGAAGTGAAGTGTGAATGCCAATAGACCAAAAAAGAAGGCCATGAAACAGTGGGCCGTAGAATGAAACGTGAAAAGGTATAGTAGAATAATAATAATTAACTTTCCTTTTGTAACAAAATTGATAAATAAAATACTTTATACAGGTGCACTGTACGCAATATGAGCTGTAAATTCTACAGAAAGTTTGTTTATACTTTGTTGGACTAACAAGAAGAATCTCGGCACTAAATTTTCTAATGATTGATAGTACATGTCTGGATGCAATATTTTATTTCCTTTTTCTTTTTGTGGTTAAAATTTTATTTCCAATTAAATGTATGTTGTATAAGTATAGTAATATTTACATGTATACACACACACTTGTTATTATGTCTTCTTTTTCAGTTCTTTCATTTTCTTTTTAACTTTTTTCTTCTTTTCTAGTTTCATTTATTATTATTTTCAGATTATTGTTTTTTTTGTTTTTGTAATCTGATTCTACATGTCTTTTTTATTTTTTATTTTTTATTTTTGTTCTTTTGGCGCGTTGGCCAGCGCGGGGTGCCCCCAGTCCATCACCCATGTTGTTATATATACTCCCTTTGTTCAATTGAGATCATTTTGATATATCTCCCTCGGCCAGAAATGAAAGGAAACCCAACTTTCATCAATTTTTTATCAAATTACGCTACCAAACATCGTCTAAATGCAAATTAACTTTGGATAACAAGTCTTAGGTTTACGGGAAGCATTTCTACGGAGTTATTTATCTAAAAATTCACTCGGCGTACCGAAACCCCATCGAGTAAGGTTGTCGGAATTGCTTCAAATTAAATCCTAAACGGCCACAGGCATCAGGTAAGCATTTCTCCCTTCTGAACTCTCGAGAAATTGCGGATTTTCGCTGAGTTATTCAGAGTGGAATTATAGTTGATATTATTATTGAAAGATACCGTTATTGGCCGAATTTAGTATTGAAACTAGCCCTATTCTCTAAGTATAAGGACTGCACTTGAGTGGAACTGCTGGCTTCAGGTTGGAACTAATCAGTTAAACGAGAATGGGCATTCGAGGTATGTTAAGGCTTATTCCTTCGGCAAGTTATTCTCGTCGTACAATGATACGACTTATGTTTTTTAGCATAGACAACGATCCTACTTGTTGTAATTAGTTGTTGCTAGTATATAAAATCCATGTATGTCGCGGTTAGCTACTATTAGTAGATTATGATTACATATGTTGTGGCTAGCTGCTAGAAAGCATATTAAGAGTATATTGCAGTATCCCTCGTCGATAAAGAAGAGGTTAAGAGTGACTCACGCTAGAAGCGTCATAGAAATTCCTCTGCCCTTCTGTCAACTGAGGTCTGAGTTAGTAGAAACGATGTTTTGTTGTCATGCCTAGGCTTCAGATGTTTATGGGTAATAGTTGGGCCTGAGCTAGTAAGTTGAACAGCATAGGCGCAGCCGGACAATATAACTATCAGTTTGGCGCCTGTGTTGTCAGTAGAGCTCATCCAGAGACCGTTAGCGTACCTTAACGCCTCCAGGGCCAGAATTATGTTAGTACGGCCTTACCCAGAGTCAGTGACACCAGAGTTGCCTAGAGAGTGGAGGGTCAGTCCACCACATAGTGGCTATCGCCAGTGACAGTTAGTTTCAGTCGACGTCGTGCTTATCGTACAGGTCACTTAGGGCACCACTTCAGTTGTACCAGACTGATAAATCAGTAGATACCCTAAGGGGGTAGTTTTGTTAATAGCTAGATACGGGGCCAACGCCCCAGCCTACTCTTATCAGGTATTCAGGTACAGGTTACCGGGTACGGCTAAGTCCGGATAAACACACCTATGAAGATAGGAATCGCCCATAGAAGGCACATGAAATCTGAACAGACTCAGTTAGTGTCTCAGGGACTAGAACCACAGTATTACAGTATTACCCCCAGTCCAAGAGTTATAATAAGCTGCCTATGGGAGGTTAGAGTTGACTGCTCAGGAGCATATCCGATTAGTAGCAGCCCCACAGTTGTTCTACCTAGGGGACAAGTATTCCAGAGTAAGCCTATTATGGTCAGCTATTACAAATAGAGTTGAGACAACAGCGATGACATAGCAACCCTCGCTAGAGTTAACCCTAGATAGATTGGGTTTTCCTTACGACGTTGGATTGTTAGATGTTATTGCCTATAAGGCCATGCTTGTAGGGGCAGTATGATGTCCGAAAGGACCAGATTGAGGTCGTGAGGGCCATATTGATTTCCATCAGATTGAGGCCGTGAGGGCCATATTGAGTCCCATTAGATTGAGGTCGTGAGGGCCATATTGAGTTCCATCAGATTGAGGTCGTGAGGCCGTATCGAGCTCCACCAGATTGAGGTCGTGAGGGTTGTATTGAGTTACACCAGATAGAGGTCGTGAGGGTCGTATCCAGCTACAGCGTTATATTATGGCCCATAGTCGAGCCAAGGCTCAGGATCCAGTTACAACAGTCACATCATGACCTATAGTCGGGCTAAGGCCCAGGGTCCAGTTATATGAAATTACGTTATGACCCAAGTCGAGCAAAGGCTCGGGGTCCAGGTACACAACCCAGATAACTCAGATACAGTTACAGGAGCCCAGACAGCTCAGATACAATTACAGGAGCCTAGACGGCTCAAATACAGTTACAGTTAGTTGCAAAGTCTATAGGGTACCAAGATGGATATATAGACTGATTGGAACCCGCCGAGGTGCCCAGACGGCTCAAATACAGTTACAGATACTTGCAGAGTCTACGGGGTACCAATAGGGGTATATATGTACTAATTTTCACCTGCTGAGGCTTATGGGGGCCCAGGTAGGTTATTCTGTGTTGCTTGTACCTTCCCAGTTTATAGGATCAGGTTAGGTTCTTGTTTGAAAATTTGTCTGCCAGCTATAGGTTATGAATGAATGGTCGTATAGTTTCAGCTCATACACATGTAGTCTCTTACTAGATGCAGGTTATGGAAAGGAAAGCTTACAGGTTAACTTCTGGCCCTTATTACTGTTCACTTTCAGATTTTATCAGTCTTAGTCAGCTTCTGTTATTGCCTTACATATTCGGTACATATTGTATTGACACCCAACTATGGGGCGTTGCATATTGCCTGCAGGTTTAGACAGCCAGAGTTCAGGACCTCTATTAGCATCTATTTAGAGTCAGCAAGTCGGCCAGTTCCTTTCATTCGGAGCTGCCAGGTTGTAGAGAGTACAATTTTTATTTATTTATATGGCATTTGGGTAGGTCGGGGCCCTGTCCCGACCATTGTTCCTATTTTTAGAGGCTTTCAGACTACATTCCTCAGTCATTTGGTTGTTGTTGGCCGTGTGGGGCTCATGTATGTCTTATTTTATGTGTTGGTCGTATGGGGCCCAGTATAGCTTCATGTTTTCATTTCTGTTATAACTAGACAGCATGATGGTCTTGTCGGCCCGTATAGAATCCATGTTATTGCATTCTTGTTGGTTAGTTGTCTTCCTTTACAAGTGGCCTTGTCGGTCAGAGGCTATATTTACAACCAAGTTATAGCCCGTCGTTCTCTTGAATTGAGTTACAGGCGTGCACTAGAAGGGCACCAGGTCAGTCAGGTCAGTCCAGATCCCAGTGTGGCATTAGGTGTCATCATGCCTCCCAAGGTGGGGTGACATTTATTTATTTTTCTTTTTTCACTATATCAATGTAATATTCCGAAATCCCTAAGATCAGACCCGAGGGTTGAAAACGGAGAAAATAGGATTTTCTGCACCAGGTCACAGGACGAGTCATCCAGTAACCCGTGAGGTTACCCATGAGTCATTAAGTGGCTCGTGAGGTGGGAGGTAGTTGGCCAAGATTTTTGTGATTTGGGGGTTGACCACGAGACAAGCCACAACTCATGGTCAGAACAACGATTCGTTAGGTTACTTGTGGTAAGAGGTAGGCATGAATGTGGAAATTGTTGGCAGTGTTCATCACGACTTGGTCACCATGAGTAGTGGTGTCCCTCGTGGTGACCAGCAGAGGTATGATTTTCCAGTGTTGGCGACGAGTCGTACCCTCAGGCAACGAGTCATCCCCTCAGGCAACGAGTCATCCAGTCCCTCATTGGGACTGGCAGTATGCTTGTACTTGCGAATTTATTAAAGGTTTTTTCGTAATTCGTAAGTTCCTAAGACCAAAACTACATCGTTTTAAGCTCATATAGGTGTGTTTTAAGAGGGTTTAACTCATTCTAAACCTATCCCTCTCCATGCATGCAAGCCTAGAAGTTCCTAAGGGTGATCAAGCATAGAAATTCATCAATTCTCCTTCAATTTCTCTTGAGCATTCAAAAGGACTGTGAAATCAGAAGTACCTAGATATGTAGGGTTATGAATGGGTGTACTCATCCACTCCCATGTGCAATTCCTTCTCAAATTCATTGAAATTTTAAGTTGATGAATCTATGGGATTTTAACCCAACTTATGAATTCTCTAAGTATCTATCATGGATATACTCTATTCATGTTTCTAAAATTGAATTATGATTCATGGAAATGTTTTATAATGTTTTCAATTACAATTCATGCTTTCAAAGTTTTACAAATATTAATGCCCAATTATGAAAGTTCATGAAAGGTTGAGATTATGATATATGTTTTCAAGTATGATGAGATGTATATGATGAAAGTATGGTTTCGAATTACCCATGTTTATATCCAGGATTTTGACTATCTAAAGTATGTATAAGTTTGGGCAAGCCCATATGATCAACTATGTTCATAATTTACTTCAATCTCATGTTATTAGCTTACCAACTGGTTTTGGAGTCTAGACTCCCACTTTTCAGCTTGTGGTATGGTTTGAGCCAAGGCTCCTCATGTTATGTTTTCAGACTATGCATGTATTATTATGATTCAGCTTCGTYGCAAGACRATGGTTCAGCTTCGTTGARAAATGATGGAGAGCATATGCATGTTTTGGTAGTAGTGTCTAGCATCGAGTAGGCTAAGGGTCAGTCAACCTTGTGCCTCAGAACKACGTGCCAATATAGGTATGTTCAGATTATTTGGGACCTCCCTTRTGAKCTTTCCCTACCCCAAGGGGCCTTCAGCTTGATATCGATATCATGGTAGAGTCCTTATCCCTGGCAAGGCTTTGGACGGCTCTGCCCACTTGAATGTAATAGTCGGGACCACGTAAGCTCTATCATAGTAATGTCGGTTATATGACGAGTCTCTCATTGTTCCTCATGATTTCAGTTATGCATGTTCAGCAGGTTTGACCCAATGTTCAGTTCTACTTATGAATAATCAGTTTCAGCTTCGAGTCATTCGATTCAGTTATGATATTCACTTATGTTTGCATCATGTTTTCAGATAATAGCATAAAAGCCCTACTCTCAGAATCTTATGATGAAATGTTTTATGATATGCATGATTTTCGATTTTCACTTAGCGGTTTTACTTACCTTGCATACTTGGTACATTTCACGTACTGACCGCATACTCTATGCTATATCATTTCATGATACAGGCTCGGATATTCAGCTTCAGTCCCGCTGTTAGCAAGATCCTCAAACTTAGCATCTCTCAGCCAGAGTTGGTGAGTCCTCATCCTTCGAGGAACTTTTCGTCAGTTGTATTCTCTATTTTCAGTTTTATTCTTTAGTGAGTTAGTTGGAGTCTTGTCTCATCAACACGTCAGCATGTAGAGGCTTATCAGACATAGTATGTTTTCAATTTCAGATCTCTGTTATGTATTCAGATATTCGGTGTTATTAGATTTTCAGACTTTCGCATTATTATGTTGAGCTTTAGATGTCATGTTCATGCCATGGGTCGACTTGGAGTCTCTCGGGGTTCTTTGTGTCGTGTCTCAATCCGGGCTTATGTTCGAATCCTGACAATCAATATAAAAGATAATTGTTATAGTATAATTTTTTATTTTATTTATTTATTTAATATATCAAATATCATAAAATAACTTATTCTAGTATATCAAATTAGTAGCAATTAAAATGTGTTATGATATTCTCATGGTATATATATCATATACTGACAAAGTGTCATAGATGACTGGTCCTTAAATGAAATTGAAGGAAGAACAGTTAAAACACAAAGAAATCACATATCTACAATGTCAATGAAATTGAAGAAAAGAACAACTAAGATCCTAAGAAAATTGTTAATCTGTGCATGTAGTTTTCTAGTATTTAATTGAAAGATTGATAAGGGTAAATTTGTCATTTAAACTTTTTATTCATGTATTAGTTATTCAAGTATAAGTTATTTCATCTTTTACCCCGCACAAAATAATACATAAATTGACTCATAATTTGTACCTATATTAATTATGTAGGATTCTGATTTGTCAATCAAACATAGTATTATGTGTGTGAAATCTTATACATAATAAGAAAATCCTATCAAACATGATAAACGTTATGCAAAATATTTTATACCTGAATAATTTTATTTTATCTGGTAACCAAAGGACCCCTTGTTATCCTTTACCAATGGATATGTATATAAATCGGCACAAATAAGAATGAGAAGGGTGATAAAAAAAGATTTAGGGTTTCATATAAACGGGTTTGGATTGATTTTTAAAGTTATCGGTTTTACTAATCGATTATCGATTTGCAGACATTATAAACCGTTAAGATCTTGGTTAGTCAATTATTGATTATTGATTCAATTATTGATAGAGAGCATATGCATGTTTTGGGAGTAGTGTCTAGCACCGCGTAGGCTAAGGGTCAGTCAACCATGTGCCTCAGAACTACGTGCCAACATAGGTATGTTCAGATTATTTGGGACCTCCTTGTGAGCTTTCCTTGCCCGAAGGGCCTTCAGCTTGATATCAATATCATGGTAGCGTCCTTAGCCCTGGCAAGGCTTTGGACGGCTCTGCCACTTGAATGTAATAGTCAGGACCATGTAAGCTCTGTCGTGGTAATGTCGGTTATATGACGAGTCTCCCATTGTTTCTCATGATTTCAGTTATGCATGTTCATCATTCATGATATTATATTTTCAGCAGGTTTGACCCAATGTTCAGTTCGACTTATGAATAATCATTTTCAGCTTTAGGTCATTCGATTCAGTAATGATATTCAGTATGTTTGCATCATGTTTTCAGATAATAGCATGTAAGCCCTACTCTCAGAATCTTATGATGAAATGTGTTATGATATGCATGATTTCTGGTTTTTACTTACTTAGCGGTTTTACTTACCTTGCATACTTGGTACATTTCACGTACTGACCGCATACTCTATATTGTACGGTTTCATGATACAGGCTCGGATATTCAGGTTCAGTCAAGTCGTTAGTTAGATCCTCAGAGTTAGCATCTCTCAGCCAGAGTTGGTGAGTCCTCATCCTTCGAAGACCCTTTCATCAGTTGTATTCAATATTTTCAGTTTCAGTCGTTAGTGAGTTAGTTGGGGTCTTGTCCCATCAACTCGACAATATGTAGAGGCTTATCATACATAGTATGTTTTCAGTTTCAGATAGTTGTTATGTATTCAGATATTCCATGTTATTAGGTTTTTAGACTTCCGCATTATTATGTTGAGTTTTAGATGTCATGTTCATGCCATGGGTCTACTTGGAGCCCCTCGAGGTTCTTTGTCCCGAGTCTCGATCCAGGACTATATTCGGATCGTGACAAACTTAGTATCATAGCATTAAGTTTTGAAGTGTCCTAGGGTGTCTGAAAGCCGCGTTAAGTAGAGTCTTTTTATGGGTGTGAAGCGCGTCACACTTATGACGAAGAGGCTACAAAATATTTAGGAAACTTCCCTTCTTTCATAATTTATGTCATGCGAAGAAATATCTCTCTATCCTTCTAACTCGTGCTATACATGTTTGCAGAATCATGCCTCATTGCCGAGTTAACGGAAGAAGAAACAGAAATGGAAATGGCATGGTAATAGGGAGGGCACCAGTAGGCCCCACTAGCCCTCGAGGATCACGTGCCCGAACAGGTGGCCCATGCAGAGTTTAGGGCTGCCATCCAAATGTTGGCACAGGCTTTGACCACCCAGGTCAAGCAACGGGCGGTAGCGCATGTCCCCCGAATAGGAATACGGCAGCGGCAAGAGTCAGGGACTTTCTTAGGATGAACCCTCCAGTGTTTATCGGATCGAAGGTGGATGAGGATCTATATGAGTTATTTATGATATTCAGAAAATCACCCAGATCATGGGGGTGACAGAGGAGGAGTGCGCAGACTTAGCCTCTTATCAGCTAAAAGGGGTTGCATATATCTGGTTCAATAGTGGAAGGATGGTAGGGCAGTTGGAGCGGGCCCTGTTGGTTGGGATGAATTTCATACTACATTTTTGGATCAATTCTTTCCCCGAGAGATGAGGGAGATCAAAGTAGTTTAATTTGTGGCCTTGAGGCAGAAAAACATGACAGTCCAGGAGTATGCTTTAGAGTTCACCCGCCTATCCAAGTATGCACCTGAGATGGTGGCAGACCAAAGGGCTCGAGTGAGTCTCTTCGTGCATGGGATAGCAGACTATTTGGTCAGAGATTGTCGGACCGCGATGCTTCATCAGGACATTGACTTCTCACGGATAGTTATGTACGCCCAACAGATAGAGGCGGTACAGGCGAGTGAGTGGGAGAGAGAGTCCAAGAGGGCCAGGGCTGATAGCTTTGGATTCTCCCAGCAAAGACCTGGTGGTGGGCACCGTTAGATGTCCCAACCGAGATCATCAGCCCGAGCGCCGTCAGCAGCGAGTGTGTCATCCAAATCTAGGCGCAACCAAAGGGGACGAGCATCAGGCTCTCGAGGTCAGGGGAGCAGATCTTTGGAGCCTAGTATTCCAGCTTATGAAAGGTGTGGCAGGAGGCACACGAGTCAGTTCTTAGCAGGTAAAGGTGCTTGTTTTGGATGTGGGAAGCCCGGACATATGCTTAGATATTGTCTAGTAGCTACACAAGGCCATGGTAGAGGCCGAGACCTAGCCACTAGTTCAGCAGCCCCACCAGCATGCTCAGCTCAGCAGGGAGCCTCCACTAGTACAGGTGGTGGTCAGCGTCAGAACAGATTCTATGCCCTCACATCTCGTCAGGAGCAGGAGGCCTCTCCAAATGTAATCACTAGTATGTTACGAGTATTCCACCTCGATACATATGCTTTGTTAGACCTAGGGGCTACTTTATCTTTTATGACGCCCTATGTTGCTAGTAGTTTCAGAGTCAGTCCCAAAATCCTATCAGAGCCCTTCTCAGTCTCTACTCCAGTTGGCGATTCAGTTATAGCTTGACAGGTATACAGAAATTGCCTTGTCATAGTCCTTCAGAAGGTCATCTCAGCAGATTTAGTAGAGCAAGCCATGACATATTTTGATGTTATCTTTTTTATGGATTGGCTACACGCATGTTATACCTCAATAAATTGTATAACCCGTGCAGTAGAGTTTTGATTTTCGGGTGAGCCAGTCCTATAGTGGAAGGGTAGTTAAATTATGTCTGTAGGTCATTTCATTTCCTACCTTAAGGCCAGAAAGATAATTTCTAAGGGTTGCGTGTACCATCTAATTAGGGTTAAGGATGCTACATCCGAAATCCTGACTATCCATTCAGTGTCTATAGTGTGCAAATATCTAGAGGTGTTTCTAGATGATTTACCGAGAATTCCTCCTGAGTAGGAGATCGATTTCGGTATCGACCTTTTTCCCGATACGCAACCAATGTATATTCCTCCTTACAGAATAGCTCCAGCTGATCTAAAGGAGTTGAAGGAGAAGTTAAAGGATCTTTTAGACAAGGGTTTCATCAAACCAAGCAAATCCCCGTGGGGTGCACCAGTTCTCTTTGTCTAGAAGAAGGATTGTTCCCTTCGGATGTGCATTGATTACCGGCAGTTGAACAAGGTCACCATTAAGAACAGGTATTCTCTCCCCAGAATTAGTGACTTGTTTGACCAGCTTCAGGGTGCTAAGTATTTTTCAAAGATAGTCCTCAGATCCGGATATCACCAGCTCAGGGTTCTGGAAAGTGACATTCCGAAGACAGCCTTCACGACTCGGTATGGTCATTATGAGTTTGTAGTTATGTATTTTGGACTAACGAATGCTCCTACAGCTTTTATGTATTTGATGAACAGGGTATTCAATTCATATTTGGATATGTTCGTGATCGTGTTCACAGATGACATTCTCATATACTCTTGGAGCGAAGAGGACATACCGCTCATTTGAAGGTGGTGCTATAGACTCTTAAGGATCGTCAGTTGTATGCTAAATTCAGCAAGTGTGAGTTTTGGTTAACCTCGATAGCATTTTTGGGTCATGTGGTGTCAAGTGAGGGTGTACAGGTGGACTCTCAAAAGATGGAAGTTGTGAAGAATTGGCCTAGACCTGTTAGTCCTTCGGATATCAGGAGTCTCTTGGCTTTAGCTGGCTACTATCGAAGGTTTGTTGAAGGGTTTTTATCCGTTGCAGCACCATTGACTAAGTTGACCAAGAAAAAGGTGAAGTTCCAATAGTCGGAGGCTTGTGAGAATAGCTTCCAAGAATTGAAAACTTGGCTCACCTCTGCACTAGTGTTGACTCTGCTTGAAAGTATCGATGGATTTGTGGTATATGTTGACACCTCGAGGATTGGCCTTGGTTGTGTACTAATGGAGCATGGTAAGGTTATAGCCTATGCTTCCAGGCAACTGAAAGTCCATGAGAAGAACTATCCGACTCACGACCTCGAGTTGGCAACAGTAGTATTTGCCTTGAAGATTTAGAGACACTATCTTTACGAGGTCCATGTGGATGTGTTTACAGACCACAAAAGCCTACAGTACATGTTTACCCTGAGGGATGTAAATCTACGTCAAACAAGGTGGTTGGAGCTTCTTAAAGATTATGATATGAGTGTCCTTTATCATCTGATCAAGTCCAATGTGGTGGTAGATGCTCTTAGAAGTCTTTCTATGGAGAGTGTGTCCCATGTAGATGAAGAGAGGAAAGAATTAGTGAAGGATGTGCATCGGCTTGCACGCCTAGGAGTTCATCTTGTTGACTCGATGGATGGTGGTGTCATTGTTCAGAACGGATCAGAATCTTCCTTGGTGACCAAGTTCAAAGCTAGACAAGACGAGGACCCTATTTTGGTAAAGTTGAAGGAAGACGTTCGGAATGAGAAGGTGGAGGTTTTCTCCCAAAGAGGGAGATGGTGTACTACGATATCAGGGTCGTTTGTGTGTACCAGGTGTTGATGACTTGAGGGAGCGGATGTTGCATGAGGCTCATAGTTCCAGATATTCTATACATCTAGGGGCCACCAAAATGTATCATGACCTACAGGAAGTTAACTGGTGGAACGGCATGAAGAAGGACATAGCAGAGTTTGTGGCTAAGTGTCCGAATTGTCAATAGGTGAAGGTGTTGAGCATCAAAGACTTGGAGGTGTGCTTCAAGACATTAGTATCCTTACTTGGAAGTGGGAAGAAATCAATATGGACTTCATTACAGGGTTGCCTCGTACTCGTCGACAGTATGACTCTATTTGGGTTGTTGTAGGTAGGTTGACTAAAGCAGCTCATTTTCTATCGGTCAACCAATTCAGCGAAGGATTATGCTAAATAGTATATTCGGAGTTAGTTCGGTTGCATGGAGTGTCCTTTTCCATTATATCAGATAGAGGTACTCAGTTTACATCTCAGTTTTGGAGATTGTTTTAGAAGGAACTTGGTACTCATGTTAAGCTTAGTACAACTTTTCATCCGCAAACAGATAGTCAGGCTAAACGGACCATTCAGACTCTTGAGGATATGTTGAGAGCATGTGTGATTGATTCCAAAGGTAGTTGGGATGATCATTTACCTCTCATCGAGTTTGCATATAACAACAGTTACCATTCCAGCATTCAAATGGCTCCATTTGAGGCTCTTTATGGGCGGAGTTGTAGATCGCCTATTGATTGGTTCGAAGTCGGTGAAGCTACATTGATAGGACCAAATTCAATCCATGAGGCTATGGGGACATTTTAGCTTATAAGTTAGAGGCTGAAAACATCCCAGAGTCGTAAAAAATCCTATGCGGATATGAGGAAGAAAGAACTTGAGTTTGAAGTTGATGATTGGGTGTTTCTGAAGGTATCTCCCATGAAGGGAAAGATGAGATTTGGAAAGAAAGGGAAACTCAGTCCCCGTTATATTGGCCCATACCGGGTTGTGAGACGTGTTGATAAGGTGTCCTATGAGTTGGATCTACCCTCGAAATTGGCTTCAGTACATCCAGTCTTCCATGTGTCACTTTTAAAGAAGTGCATGGATGATCCAGCTTTAGTTGTCCCGGTGGAGAGCGTGGGTGTGAAGGATAGTCTTAGCTATGAGGAGGTTCCGGTGGAAATACTTGATCGTCAGGTTCGAAAGCTAAGAAACAAATAAGTAGCTTCAATAAAGGTTTTGTGGAGGAATCAGCATGTTGAGGGAGCTACGTGGGAAGCCGAAGTAGATATGATGGCTAAATACCCACATCTATTCCCTTCCGACTCAGTTGCAGCTTGAGGTATCAATTTCCTCCCTAATACTCTATTCAGTTTCATGTTCAGTTCATGTGCCCTAGTTTCTTTCATGTCGGTGTATGTATGTGTGATACATGAATTCAGTTCAGTCATGTATTTCAGTCTGGATTCAGTCACTCTATTAGTTTTCAGCTCTAAATGTTTAGTATTTGGCATGACAGTTGCTCTTCCCAGCTTTTCATTATGTTCATCCACATTAGAGGACGAAAGTTCCCAAAGGGGAGATATTTCCTGAAAGCCCTAAGATCAGATCCGAGGGTTGAAAAGGAGAAAACATAATTTTCTATACCAGGTCATAGGACGAGTCGTACAGTGACCCCTAAGGTACCCCATGAGTCGTTAAGTGACTCGTGAGGTGGAAGGTAATTGGACAAGATTTCTGTGGTTTGGGGATTGACCACGATACAAGCCACAACTCATGGTCAGAACAATGAGTCGTTAGGTTACTCGTGGTCAGAGGTTGGCATGAATGTGGAAATTATTAGAAGTGTTCATCACGACTTGGTTACCACGAGTCGTTGGGTGCACCACGAGTCGTGGTGTCCCTCATGGTGACCAACAGAGGTGTGATTTTCCAGTGTTGGCAATGAGTGTTGGTGACGAGTCGCCCCCTCAGGCAACGAGTCGTCCAATCCCTCGTTGGGACTGACAGTATGCTTTTTCCTGTGAATTTATTAAGGGCTTTTATGTAATTCCTAAGTTCCTAAGACCTAAACTACGTGGTTTTAAGCTCAGATAGGTGTGTTTTAAGAGGGTTTAACTCATTCTAAACCTATCCTCTCCATACATGCAAGCCTGGAAGTTCCTAAGGGTGATCAAGCCTAGAAATTCATCAATTCTCCTTCAATTTCTTTTGGGCATTCAAGAGGGCTGTGAAATCAGAAGTACCTAGATATGTAGGGTTATGAATGGGTGAATTCATCCACTTCCATGCCTAATTCCTTCTCAAATTCATGAAAATTTTAAGTTGATGAATCTATAGGGTTTTAACCCAACTTGTGAATTCTCTAAGTATCTATCGTGGGTATACTCTATTCATGCTTCTAATGTTGAATTATGATTCATGGGCATGTTTTATAATATTTTCAATTACAATTCATTCTTTCAAAGTTTTACAAATATTAATGCCTAATCATGAAAGTTCATGAAAGGTTGAGATTATGATATATGTTTTCAAGTATGATGAAAGTATGATTTCGAATTATCCATGTTTATATCCATAATTTTGACTATTTAAAGTATGTATAAGTTTGGGCAAGCCCATATGATCAAGTATCTTCATAATTTACTTCAATCTCATGTTATTAGCTTACCATCTAGTTTTGGAGTCTAGACTCCCACTTTTCAGCTTGTGGTATGGTTTGAGCCAAGGCTCCTCATGTTATGTTTTCAGACTATGCATGTATTATTATGATTCAGCTTCGTTGCAAGACAATGGTTCAGCTTCGTTGAGAAATGATGGAGAGCATATGCATGTTTTGGTAGTAGTGTCTAGCATCGAGTAGGCTAAGGGTCAGTCAACCTTGTGCCTCAGAACGACGTGCCAATATAGGTATGTTCAGATTATTTGGGACCTCCCTTGTGATCTTTCCCTACCCCAAGGGGCCTTCAGCTTGATATCGATATCATGGTAGAGTCCTTATCCCTGGCAAGGCTTTGGACGGCTCTGCCCACTTGAATGTAATAGTCGGGACCACGTAAGCTCTATCATGGTAATGTCGGTTATGTGACGAGTCTCTCATTGTTCCTCATGATTTCAGTTATGCATGTTCATCAATCATGATATTATGTTTTCGGCAAGTTTGACCAATGTGCAGTTCTACTTATAAATAATCAGTTTCAGCTTTGGGTCATTCGATTCAGTTATGATATTCACTTATGTTTGCATCATGTTTTCAGATAATAGCATGCAAGCCCTACTCTCAGAATCTTATGATAAAATATTTTATGATATGCATGATTTCCGATTTTCACTTAGAAGTTTTACTTACCTTGCATACTTGGTACATTCCACGTACTGACCGCATACTCTATGTTGTATCGTTTCATGATACAGGCTCAGATATTCAGCTTCAGCCCCGCTGTTAGCCAGATCCTCAAAGTTAGCATCTCTCAACTAGAGTTGGTGAGTCCTCATCCTTCGAGGACCTTTTCGTCAGTTGTATTCTGTATTTTCAGTTTCAGTCTTTAGTGAGTTAGTTGGAGTCTTGTCCCATCAACACGTCAGCATGTAGAGGCTTATCAGACATAGTATGTTTTCAGTTTCAAATCTCTGTTATGTACTCAGAAATTCGGTGGTATTAGATTTTCAGACTTCTGCATTATTATATTGAGCTTTAGATGTCATGGGTCGACTTGGAGCCTCTCGGGGTTCTTTGTCCTGTATCTCGATTCGGGCCTATGTTCGAATCCTGACAATCAATATAAAAGATACTTGTTATAGTATACTTTTTTTGTTTTGTTTATTTATTTATCATATCAAATATCATAAAATAACTTCTTCTAATATATCAAATCAGTAGCAGTTAAAATATGTTATGATATTCTCATGGTATATATATCATAGACTGACAAGGTATGATACTGACAAGGTGTCATAGATGACTGGTCCTTAAATGAAATTGACGAAAGAACAGTTAAAACACAAATAAAATCACATATCTGCAATGTAAGTGAAATTGAAGAAAAGAACAGCTAAGATCCTAAGAAAATTGTTAACCTGTGCGTGTAGTTTTCTAGCATTTAATCGAAAGATTGATAAGGGTAAATATGTCATTTAAACTTTTTATTCATGTATTAGTTATTCAAGTATAAGTTATTTTATAATTTATCCCGCACAAAATAATACATAAATTGACTCATAATTTATACCTATATTAATTATGTAGGATTCTAATTTGTCAATCAAACATAGTATTATGTGTGTGAAATTTTATACATAATAAGAAAATTCTATCAAAAATGATAAAAGTTATGCAAAACATTTTATACCTGGATAATTTTATTTTATCTGGTAACCAAAGGGCCCTTGCTATCCTTTTTGTAACCAATGCATATGTATATGAATCGACACAAATAAGAATGAGAAGGGTGCTAAAAGAAAGATTTAGGGTTTCGTATAGACGGGTTTGGTTTGATTTTTAAAGTTATCGATTTTACTAATCGATTATCGATTTGCAGACATTCTAAATCGTTAAGATCTTGGTTAGTCAGTTATTAATTATTGATTCAGTTATTGGATTAACCATTAACATCTTACACAAAAAAATTCACAAGTCAAAAATATATTTAGCTAGATAAAAGTGGATAAAAAGAGAAAGAGCAACTAGAACTAACTCACACCAACTTTAATTTAAATTTGAATAGCATTCACTTCTTGCTAGGATACTTATATATTGAAGGATAAAATTGTAATTTAATATATTACTATCAGGTTATTAACCAATTACTCAATAACCCAAATCATCACCCACTTGGTCAATTATCAATTTAGATTATTAATTTAACCGTTAATTACACAACACTACTAAAAATAGATCTTTCTCCCATTTGAATAACACTTTATCATACGAAAAACAACGTTGACAAACCAAGTCAAAAGAACACTTGATTTTTCTATTTAACGAAAAAACAGATATCCTGAAAGAAATGTTGTACACTTCTTAAAAGGCAACACTTTTCCAGCCAGATCTCATCCTCAACACCTGAGGCCTAGTATAATTCTCCAGAGAGAAGTCTACCATTATGTGTGACATATGCCATGTAATACTTGTGTGAGTGCCCTCTTCATTATATTATGAATAGTTATCTTTGTTAACATGATACGAATTCAATCTGCACTGCAAAGGGATGCACCAACCATGGGGAGCCTTGTCTGTCCAGCAAACAAATAAAACTTCGAGCCACCCAAGACAATTTAGCTATCTAGCTTGTTAACATACAAACACCATTCGGCGAAATAAACATTTTTCTTTGTAGGTTCGTTTAGGGGATGAAACGTAACTGGCCTTGGGGATAAAAAGATATAACTAAATACTACACTATCTCATACATTATACACTTGGCAATTCTGTTGGTTAATGGGCTGATACAAACATTTTCTCCTTACAAACGTATGAACAATAGCGCCCACTCCTTGTATGAAACTGTGTATAAACAATGGCCTCAGAGACTGCGTTCAGCCAATGAGTACTTTCTGGAGACAACAGAGATCATGATTCTGATCTCAATATGCTTTAATTTCCATGGATGAGTGTTCTGCTATCGCTGCTCTTAGTGAAGTTGGCAGCTTTGAAGAGACTCCCTCTCATCGACAACTATTTCTTCAGAATAACTGGAAAAAGAGACTAGTTGAACCGTCACCAAATGATTTTAGATCGGCAGGTTTTACTAAAGACCTGCACAGAGGGCACGTCCGTTCCCTCTCAAACCTGGCAGCACAAATAAGAACCCGTCAAGCAACCAAAGAATCACATTGCGGAAGCCTATTGAGATAAAGAATAAATCAACAAAAGATGCAATCTTCCTAATTCTCATTCAATAGAACTATTCCATGCCTTCTTTTTATAAAGACAATTCCATGCTTGTTTTCTAGGCATTAAATAGGACAAAGAGGGTGTATGGATTGGCTTTTAAATTGGTCGAACCAGCTTTCAAGTTCTTTTTTTTTTTGGTGGGTAAGCTCCCTTTGAAGGAAGTAAGCCTACTCTTCCACCGGTTCTCCTCGTCTAGATGCCACCGGTTCTCCGCCTCTCGCCGCCACCGGTTCTCCCGAAGGCCGGGTCAACGGGTCGAGTTGGCCGGGTCAACATGTTCAACTTGGCTGGGTCAGAAGTATCTACATCTTATCCCCAGCTTTCAAGATCTTTTTAGCTTTTGTAAGTGTTTGACAACATTGAAGTGCTTAAAATAAGTTAAAAAGTGCTTAAAACAAGCCAAAAGTTGTAAGTTGGGCAACTCCAACTTATTGTGCTTTCTAAAAGCTATTTTGAGTTGACCAAATAATTTACTTTTTCGTTCCTTAAATTTTTTTCACAATTCCTAAATTATACTTCAGTACAAAATGCCCTAACTGTAATCTCTTCGTTTCCGTTCTTCTTCCCCTATCTATTCTCCATTTCCTTCTTTGTGGACCTATTGAGTGAAAATATTTTATGATTTAAGTTGTTTTTCTGTGGGTACTCTACATCTGCTTCAACTGATAATGGAGAACGACATTTATCAAATATGCTATTCACAGAGCTACTCTTGCACTTCTGGAACAATGTTATCAAAAGCGAAAAGCGAAAAAAAGCTCTAAGGTCCGTTGGAGCTTTAAGCGCAAAGCGCAAATAAAGCGTGGGCTTGAATGAGAAAAGACGCAAATGGAGAAAACATACAAATATATATATATATGTTTAAGGAGTGCTTGTGTTGTGGTTTTCGTAGTTGCAAGAATTTTTCTTTTCGAGAAAAGGTCCCCTCCTTAGTCCAAGACTAATAATTACAAGCATGAATAATAAATATATGGATAAAGAGATCGAATTTTTTTAGGATAAAATGAAATATCAATTGTTTAGTGTCGCCTCCTCAGAAAACGCTCATTGGCAAGGAAAGTTTGTCTTAGAGCCTTGATGATGACATTAAAGCGCACATTAAGCGGGGCGAAGCGCTCAAGGTGTTTTGAGCCTCGCTTCAGGGCTTAAGCGCGCTTTAAGCGCGCCTTTGACAACACTAATCTGGAATCAGTCAACATTGAAACGTATCCATTTATCCTTGGTGCCACAGTATTTGTTGAATTGGGTTTAGATGAGAGTCATTCTATCTATTTGGTTTTGGTTTTGTTTGCAATATTATGATACCATGTGGATTATGATCTTCAATCTTATTAAAGTGATTCCCCTTTTTTTTCTATTTTTGGCCTTTTCGTGATCAGAGGGCGTTGGGTTGGGGATAGAAGCTTTTAAGATGAATATTAGGGGAATATAAAATCTAATTTAATTATTAGTATATGATATTAAATAATTAGTTATACATGTGTTACTGAAATAAATAATCTGTATTTACTACAATCAACTTTATCTAATCAATTGATAACCTAATGTGAATTGAGATTCAAATGAATTAAAAATTTAAAGTATTGCAATAATGTGCTAAATTTTGTGTGTTAAACAGATTTAAGGGTATATCAGTCATTTTAAGAGAAAAAGTGTTTGCCAGCACCTTTTGCCAAACAAATCAACGGCTTATTTTTAGTTTTGAGTACTTCTTCCTAAATACATAACTACCATTCATAAATTCAGCTCCAACACTTAAGAAATGCTTTTCAGCACTTCTACTTAAAAGCAACTTAATTCAGCTAATCCAAATGGGCTCAAAGTGGAAACAAGTAATTCTTCAGAATCAGGAGAAAGCATAATTGCACAATATTAATTTGCAAAACAAAAAGTCAACAGAAAATGGGTCAACCAAAAAAAAATAGCAAGGAAGATGCCATCCTATTTTGAGGGTTAGAGCCACTGAAGGAGCTAAAGGGGATAGGGCAATTGTCGGCTCCTGGGTTGGGGGGATGAAGTTTATCAGAAGAAACTCATTGTGCATCTACTTTAGCTATCCAGTAAAAATTGATAAACTAAATTGAAATCCTTTTGCTTGGGTCAGATGAAAGATCCTAGTCTTAGACGTAAGAAAGTCCATGATCAATTCAAGATGAATAAGCTCAAAGAAACTGAAGAAAGGGATATCAAATATTGCTTGTGCATGGTTCATATGCTATTTGCAATCATATGTTATGCGCATTGTGCTCATCGCTTTTAAGACTATAGGCGACTATTGAGGGAAGGGACATAACTTCATTTTAATAAATGGTCACACCATCATGCATGGCTCATGCTTAAAGTGGGTCAAAGCACAAATGGATGAAGAAAAGTGCACACACTTACCATTCAGACACACAGTCTTCGCAGAATATATGTTTACAGCGTAGTAAGATTGGTGTATGCATTTTCTCCTGGCAAATAGCACAGAGATCCCCAGCAGCATTGACCTGAAATTAATCATATTGTCCTAGAGCTTCAGTAAACACTTAAAGCAAATAGTTCAGTTACTTTCTTGCAAAAACTCGTTAACAAGTCCAATTATTACTGAAAAAATTTTACAAGGATGATTTCTCATCTTCAAAAGACCGTTATGACTCTGGTAACTCTTCCCCAACTCAATTCAAGTATACTTGAATTTTTCCAACACCTCCTCATGCACTAAACTGTATATGGTTTCTAAAGAAAAATAGCTTCCAGGATACAAAAGTTACTCCAAAGTTAACACATTTGAGGTATTTTCTTTTTCTTTTGTTCTTTACTTTTCTTTTTGATAAGCTAACACTTAAAGTCCTCCACGGAGCTTCCAAAACCTGTCAAAATCACTGTTCGCACAGAACTCGAACCAACTTGCAAGAGATAAGATGGGTTATTTGATCATTGAAATCTTCTTAAATGCAACAGAATGAAAAAGGACTTGCTCCTCCCAGTCAAGCCTGAGAATAGGGAAGGATGTGCACAGCTGAACATGTTTTTATTTTTTTGTGAGAGAGTAGACAAATGACCAATCAAAATATGGGTAAGAAGATATACCTGTTGCTGTAACATGTTATAGGCAGTGAAATCCATAATATGAATGATAAAAGTGATCCCAGTTAAAAGGCAAATCTTGTTTAACACAATTAGCTCACATGAATTTAGCATGTATTACAACTAACAACATAAATAACAGGTGGGCAACGCAAAGCCACAGAGAGAATAAGAATTGGCACGGGAGGACCACAGCATTTCCATATAAGAGAGAATTCCATGATGTAATAATATTTACTAAATAGGGGACGAGCTTTAAGGCTTTGACCAAATGATCCAACCAGATCTTGAACCAGAATGACATTCTTCTAAACAGCATTTCCTATCAAAATTATTGATCATGTGTTCTCAAGAAAAAGCAGCTCGCTGGCTGCTTCAGGTTATTCAACCTTTTCAGGGTCTCAAAGAGATCATTGGAAAAGTTGATATCGATATCCTAAAGACAAGTCTGAAAGTAGAAATTTCGCATCAATAAATAATTTTTCTTTTCATTGCAACAATTCGCATCAGTAAATAATTTTTTTTTCATTGCAAAAATTCGCATCAATAAATAATTCGAATCACTAAATTTCAGGCATAGATTCGTACAGCCTAATTCTATTCCCATATGTAATATTAACAAGGTGCATCCCTTCATACGAAAACAAAAATATAAAGATTGTTTTTTTGATAAGGAGAAGTAAATGGTAGCAAGTTTCCCAACCTTGACAGGGATGGTAAAAGAAGCTACCGTCCGAGGTAGAAGAAGATTGGTTAGGCTATAGCTGGTCATGGGAAGTGCAGAGAAACTCAAATTCAATTCTCAACACTACATTACCAGCAAATAGATGTAAAGAT
>JACEIK010002147.1:145562-160629 GCA_018107945.1 Datura stramonium | reverse complement strand
GGGACTCTATCTGACTTTTTTTGGGCTCTCTTCTTTTCTGGCTATCTGAAAAGGAATGTGCACCAGAAGAAGAGAGCTAAACAATCACATAAATTGGTGGGTTTCTCTAATTTAATAAATTATTTTGGTTGTAGAATTAATTTAATAAAAGAGAAAACTACATTATTCAGCAAAATAATAGCCCATAAATATATACATTTTTGTGTAATAAATATAAACATACATACATAATACACATATACATATTATTTATATAATTCATATACCGTATATGTTCTATATTAGCGCCTATAATTAATCTCGATCGATGAACAAAAATGAAAGAATTAAATATAAGTTACAGTTTCAACTTGGTCTAAAGTGTAAAATTTTAAAAAGAAAATCATTGGTCAAATAATTGTGGATGGAAGTCACTTTCCTCCTCAATTTTTGATATTACGTGAATTGTCAATAATAGTTGGTGGAAATTTCATTTGAGTAATATTAGGCTACTTATTCCTTATAGAGTTGAAGATTTTTAATATCTTAGATAGCTTGCCTAATCTTCATTAAAAACCTAAACCTAAATTGATCATAGATGTTTGATACGAGAACAGCAAATTGCATTTCATAGCGTGAATCATAATATTAAATCCACGGGTATTGATCGGTAGGGATGGGTATTTGATTCTTCAATTCGGTTCTTTCAAATTTTGATTTTCGATTTTCGATTTATCAAAAGTATGTATCAAATTAATTCGGTTTGTTTCGATTTTTAAAAGTTCAGTTCAGTTTTCTTAATTCGATTCTTCGATATTTATTTAAATGAAACAACTAAAATTAAGTATAATGTTTGATTCAATACTTGAGGAAACCAGATCACATGTTAGGTTGTTAGCCAAGTACTTATTCATCGTCCACATATAGTAACGAGTTTTAAGTAAAGCAGCAACTTACTGAGATGTAGAAATGCGAAATGCTTGATATCGATCTTTTTTTTAATACCAATCATATATAGTAAGTGAAAGATCCTTTTTATAATTATTATTTTCAAGAACTCAAAGACCTGATTCAATTACCATATTCAACGGCAAAAATTGGGACTTGGGACGGAAAGAAACAGATAATGAAAATTGATAATTTGAAAATGGATGGGCCGGCCTATTAAATATTTGAAATAACATTATTAAACTTAGGTACTTCGGTATTACCAAATTATCGGAATCCAATACCAAGTGCAGAATTGAAATATCAAAACCAAATTATCGAAATTCAATACCAAGTGCCGAATTGAAATATCAAAATATTTAGAAAAACTTTACCAAATCCAAATCGAAGAACCGAAATCGAAGATAGTGATTTTTGGGTATTACGGTATTTATGCCCACACCAACCAACTTGTCTTGGTTTTGAGAGGAGATCCTTCCACTTCCGGTCTTTCATTTAAACACCTCTAGTTAAGTGAATGACACGACTAGTACTCCCTCCATTTCATTTTACTTGGTCATTGTATTAAAAATACATATTTACTTGTCCATTTTAGCAAATAAAAAAAATTGTCATTTTATTTCAAGATTACCCTTATCATTAAATAACTATATAAAGCAACAGAAGTCAAATTTAGATTTTCAAAATATACTTAATAAGGTTAATTTAGTAAATAAATCTCTAATAAATACTTTTTAAAGAGTGTGCCAAGCAAAACGAAACAAAGGGAGTAATAAGTACCTCTAACTGTTGACATCGAGGACAAATATATAATGTGTGTACGAGTTTCCTGTACCCTTTGAGAATTCAGTCACTTTTGCCCAAATTCTATATTTTTATTAAAAATATTCACTGAATATTTTATTGGAAACCTAGTGCAGAAACAAGTAAATAGTTTTGTGGCAAGAGAAAATCCCAGCCGTTTGGTTTAGGTCCTGTAATTGACGAGGGTTTTATTCGCTCACACGCAAAGGTGAAGCAAGGATTTAACATTTGTGCATTAGAGATTTTAGTTATTTTGAATTATTAAAATTTTACTATGCTTTCATTTATTGTACAAACACCGCTAGTTTCTTTCTTCTTCTTTTTTAAAACAAAACAGGATCAAAGTATTTTTTTTTTAATTTTACGCCTTGTAACTCTTCTTCAAACAAGCTTGAGTAGAGATACTAGAAAATTTATTTGAATCTAATTCTTCCTAAATTTTCTATTTCAATCAACGACCTCTTACTAGGTGATACTAAGAAGAGGCCGCCGCTATTGCCTATGAGTCACTGACTTATTTTTCAATTGGCACATGGTCAGAGCCCTGGCTCCTCCCACTGCTTGGGAGCTAACAATTTCATGTTCTATTTCACTCTGGGGTTTTTTATACCCTCACGATTCTGTTGACCATATCAGATATGATTGTATTGTATCATTTCAAAAACCTAACAGAGTATTCTTCTGTAACTATGCAGAGCCATGCCCCTGATATTGTGCAAGATATGATGCTAAAGTTATGCTTGTAATTATAAGCTAAACATCTCGGCATACACAATCCACGCCAAATGGGTCCTATTCAANATATGATGCTAAAGTTATGCTTGTAATTATAAGTCTTTGTATATAAATAGTCTTTAGTTTTCAATTGTAAATCAACAAAATACAGATACTTTTTCATCTCTTTTGACTCTTGATTTGTCAATAGTATCATAGTATTAAGAGCCTAATTTTTTTTCCCGGAAATTGCTCTACTTCTTACTCTTTCTTGCTATTTAATTTCAGCCATTAAATTATCTTTTGTCTTCCTAATGGAGTCACATTCTCATGATATTTTATCAATCAAATTTGATAACAAAATTTTTCCTATGTGGAAATTTCATTTTCGGATCTTTATTCAAGGAAAAAGCTTGTTTGAAGTCTTGGATGGATCAACAATATAATTGAGTCAAACGAAGACAAGAAAAAGTAAGTTTGGCATGCTAACAATGCTTGTGTCATTTCATGGATCCTCAATTTCGTAAACATAGATGTTGCACTCAATCTGCATCTGTTCAACTTGGCATTGGAGATGTGAAAGCATCTTAAAAAGGTATATGCTCAATGTAATCATGCTCGTGATTTTGAATTAAAACATACTCTTTCGAAATACAAGCAGGGAGACAAGACATTTAGAGTTATTATTCGGGTTTTTATGGCAATCTGGTAAGAACAGGACCAAAGTTTTGGTGGAAATCTTTCTTCCACAGGTTTCAAAGAAGTTATGCTGGATAGGAAGAAGACTCGGGTTGTCTAATTTCTCATGAAATTGAGACCTGATTTTGAGCCCATTAGAGCTAATATTCTTAATAAAGAAACTCTACTAGACATTGATGCCGTTTTCGGAGAGCTCATTCGTAAGGAGACGCACATCAATACTCTAGAAAATATGAATTTACCATACATAGTTGACGCGGCTATGTATACATCAAAAGATACCCATAAATATTATACTTAGAGTTCATCTCAAAAGTACGGACCATAATGCTTTAAGTGTAAAGAGTATGATTATATTGCGTCACATTGCAAGAAGAGAAATATATGCAATTACTACGAGAAGCCTGGACATATAATTCGGACTCAATTGATGCCTAAACATGCATCAAACCAAGCATAAAGCTTATTAATTGTCTGAAGCTTATGTGAGCCAAGTAGAGATCACACCACCATCTGCCTTGGATCCAAAAGCACTTCAAAAGACGATATAAGATTCAATTGTTGTTGCTCCCCCCGGGGTTATTTCCAGTACTTTGTTGTTGCCTATCCCGGTAAGACATTAAATAAGAATTCTAAAGTTTAGCATATAGGTTCAACGGCTTTTGACCATATGAAACGAGATATCCGTAATCTATCAACTCCATCCAAAATCATCTTATTGTCACAGCCAATGATGATACATTACCTGTCTCTGGCATTGACAATGCATCTTGCTTCACTAATTTTCTTTTTGTCCCTGAACTTAATGCTAATCTTATTTCGGTTGGACATCTGGTGAAACAAAATTGTCTTGTTATTTTACCATGTCTTGGTTATGTTGTTCAGAATTTAAAGATAGAAAAGGTGACCAAGGGTCGTAAAGTTTCGTGACTGTTCTAGTTATAAATATTTGAAATACCTCATCATGCATGTCTTTTGTTTGCCTCTAAATAAGACATCACTAACTTAAATAAATTGTGGTACTTGTGGCATCACCGTCTTGGACATCCACATGCTCAAAAACTTTCCTCTATATTACAATATTGTCTTCGTTTGAATAAAACATCATGAATTTTTCATCAAAATTATTTTGTGAAAATTGTGCTAAATCCAAAAGTCATAAATTGTCTTTTTCTTATAGTACTACTTTATACAACTCTACTTTTAATTTGATTCATAGTGATGTATGAGGTTTTATACCTATTTCGTCTAGATTGGGGTATCAATATTTTATTTTATTCATTGATCATGTCTCAAGATATACTTGGGTATTCTTTTTTTTGGAAACAATAGTGAAGTTCTTAAACTCATAAAATAATTTATCAACTATGTTGAGAATCAGTTCAATAAGCGAATCAAAATTTTTTTAATCTAATTCAGGTAGGGAATATATGAAGTCTGAACAAATAGATTTTTTTCAAAGAAAGAAGCATTATTTCGCAACACATTTGTCCGTACACACCCGAGCAAAATGAGATTATAGAAAGAAAAAGTACACATGTTTTGGAAACCATATTAGCTCTTCTTGATATATCAAATATTCCTAAAATATTTTGGATTGAAGCTATCCAAACTTCTGCATATTTATTAAACAAACACAGCACCACCAACAACAAAGATGAGAGTCCATATTACATTTTTTTTGGTAAAGTCCTCGATTATTTCCATCTAAAAATTTTTGGTTATGTGTATTTTGTCCATTTACCTAGACATGAAATCCTATAAATTATCTGCCAAAGTCATGAGGTGTGTTTTCATGGGTTATAATGATGTTCAAAAGGGCTATCTTTGTTATGATTCTTCGAGACAACAGTTAAGGATTTTCAAACATGTGATTTTCT
Organism: Datura stramonium; assembly: GCA_018107945.1. NCBI lineage: Eukaryota > Viridiplantae > Streptophyta > Magnoliopsida > Solanales > Solanaceae > Datura > Datura stramonium. The sequence goes on along the minus strand of JACEIK010002147.1, from coordinate 155,605 downwards.
TTGAGCATTTATTTGCTTACCGTACAACCTCTTCAACAATATCCGATTCTATCTTCTTTTTGTACAAGTTTGAGAATCAATAAGTACAAAACCCCGCAGCTCCCAATGAGGACCTTAATGGCATTACTGATGATCCTAATCGGTATGATACATATACTACAGATGATTCAAATAATAGTACTTCCTCATCTGACTCAGTACATACCTCTTTCACTCACTCATCTGATGGCAATCATGCATGGTGAACCTGTACCAATTAACCAAATAAATCCTCCAATTCCCACTCCCCATCAGTCTGAACGTAAAACATCTACTCTTGATTGATATGGATTCTCTCCACATAGATAGGGTCAAACTTATGCTTTACTTGCTATTTTGAATTCTATTTTTGTCTCAACTACTTACCAACAAGCATCAAGTCATGACTGCTGGAAAAAGGCAGTAGAAGAGGAACTTTCGGCTTTAAAAAGAATCATACATGGGATTTGGTATCTAAACCAGCTGAAGCTTCCGTTATTAAGAGTAAATTAATTTATTCTATGAAGATGAAGTCTGATTGATCGGTTGGAGATATTTCACATGTAATGTGTATGTGCCTCGTGTGTGCATTGTACTTTATGCTTTCATATGATATCTCATGCATATTACACTTTTTGAATTATAAGGCTATATATAGTTCGATGTGATCTGGTCGGATTTGGTTCCGGATGGAAGGATAATGTTATAGCCTTCATTGGTTGGTTGCCCAATATGGTCTAGTTGGACATGGTTCTGGGCAGAGTGCTGATATTGTAGCCTACATTGTTTAGTACTCGATGTGGTCTGTTAGAGCTGGTTCCGATTGAGTATGTGGACCTTGTGAGTCTTCTATGGATCATGTGATACGTACCGCAGGAGTGTGTGTATACTAATGCATATGATGATTTCATAGCATTTGTCTTGAATTGCATCACATTTTATCTTTATTTATGAAATTATGATTGGCAGGTTGCACGCCTACAATGGGTTGCATTAGGTTGCATGGCTTTAAGCTCTGTATGATCTGATTGAGATGTTTAAACTTATTACTTGGTTCTTAAAAAGAATTGGGCTTATCTATGTTATTTGGTTAATTACGAGAGATTAGCTGAATTGTAGAGCCTTACCTCTTATATGTTGAGATTATTATCAGCCTCTAAATTAATCCGTGATTATTTATTAGTTGTTGATTTATGATGATTTGCTGAATCGTGGAATTTGTTTTATTCCTTATTTGCTCAAGTTGATTGATGTTATCATATTGAACTGCTAACTGATTGACTGTGGAGGTAAGAATTGGGAAGACCAACCCTTGTCATCATTTTAATTTAGGGTCGATCGACTATGTTGTTAATTACATGTATTTTTCATATTCACTCTACATTTGATGAACCTTTTGTGCGCAGGTTCTATTCTGAGTAAGAGCAGTGGACATGGTGCATTGATTATTGAGCATTATTGTTGGAGTTATCGGGGTGAGCTGCTTGGCAGACTCGCAACACCACACGTCATTTCTTTTTTCATTTTTAGACAACTGTATGATTATTTTAGATTTGTATCCGCTCATTAGTAGCTCTTGTACTCAAGACACTAGATTTTAAGAGGTGTATTTTCTTGTTTTCTGCGCGATTTTAGATAAGAAATTATGTTAGTGATTTGAGATTTTATTTTCTCACTTCACATTTTGATTGATAATGGTTTTAAATTGAATAAAAAATTATTATAGTTTGGGTTCCATCACAACTATTTGATTTTTGAGGCGTGACACTATGGTTGTTCATGGAAGACTTTTGAAGAATCTAACAAATTTAAAGAAGATTTGATGTCAATAATAGTGTTAAGCAATTGTAATTACTATCTACATCTCTACTTCAAGAGTAGCCACAAATCCCAAAAAGTTACAAGCTTAGGGAATTTTTGGGTCTGCACGATATTGTAAAAGGTTTATGCATAGAGTTATTAAGCAAGCCTCTTACCCATCTACTGAGAGAAGACAATTTTTAAGTGATCCAACAAAGCTACTACTATAAATTGTCTACTTGAGTAAGGGGTTATCTCCTCAACATCAATCACTTTTAGTGTATCAATGTTTAAAGAATGAAAAAAGTCTACTATCTGTGATTAATGAGATGAGTTATCCGTCCTTTATAAGTTAATTTTGGGGGTTGAGTCAGATCCAAAATTCATTTGATTTTCTTATATGGACTTGGGCAATTCGTCCCTTATAAACTAATTTTTGAGGTTGAATTACGTATAAAATTCATTTATTTACGTGGTATCAATCATAAATGATAGATAAATGAAATCTGTATTTGATTGGTAGACCTTTTATAGTTCTGGCCAGTAGTTGTCTTTTTCTTTTTCCTGGCAAATTCAACTCCTGTATCAATAATACTGCCTCCCATTTATTTTATTTCCTCGCTGCTGTAGCCAAATAAATTTAATCCAAAATAAAAATCAAGAAACGGCATTAATTAATATGTTTTCAAAATCCACCATACTCAATAGATTCTTTCAATGTATAATTTCCGGTTTCGATGAAAGAATTCCTATCGAAAAGAGATGTTTTCTTTCAATCATATTTAAATTATTAATATGATAGAGATTTTCTCTTTCAGATTATATTTAAATTGTTAATATGATATATAAAGACTTGCTACTACAAATAGCTTGTTAAACCCAGTAGGGTACTCCAAATTTCTTGAGAAAAGAAATTGTAAAAGAGATAGTAAAAGGTAACGTAATCAAATAGCTCTTGTGATAAATGCTAGTATTAAATGGTTTTCTTAATAGATGTGTCAAAATCGACCAATACAAAGGACAAGAGAGAATAATACTAGGCAAACATTGAGTATGGATGAAAGAAAATCATGATTGGCACTTGGGAGCAACAGTGTTGGGATCATTTTCTTGTTAAATCTTTGCCCTTGGAAGAAGTTGAAGTTGAAGTTGAAGTTGGTGGTAATTCTTCATTGTGTTGAACACTTGTATTTACTTGTGAAACAAGAGCTGTTAAATTTGTGACAGAGGAGCTTCTAGATGGTGAATGATGCATGGATTTAGGGGATAATGGAGGTGAAGCAGAGAGCATTCTTGACACAGCAGGTATTGGGGAAACTTCTGTTACTTCTTCAAATCCTTCATCCAAATACACTACATCCTGCATTGTCAGTTGATGGTACTCCACAATCTCTCTTAAGATGAGATTCTCACGAGCATACACTGAATTCTCATGTGCTAGTCGAGCCTTCTCAGCTAACAGCGTCTCGAGTTGTAGCCGTATCTGAATTAGCACCAAACAGGAAAGATATCAGCCGGAAAAATCAACATCAACTTTTTCCTGCCACTCTTTTGGGGAGGGGATAAGAATTAAACTCAATAGCCACCAACTAACCATTTAAACTATAAATAGCCGGTAAAATCAGAGTGTAATTTTTACATACCGGCTAGGAAAAGTAAACAGTAAATTTCATCGGCTATTTGTGTAAAGATCCCAGTCTAGTTTATGCAGTTGGTCAGAAATAATCCTGACCTAGTCCTTAGAATACAGAAAAAACTTGCTTTCAAGTATACCAAATGTTTCCAACAGGCTGATGTTTTCCAAGTTTGCTACTTTGTTTCGATCATTATTAATGGATGCAAAACAACTTGACTGAGAAAAAAAGAGCATGTTAAACTAGAGCAGTATATGCTTTCCAGCATAAAAAAAGAAGATGATTTTCAAGATGGCCGGTGCAGGATCATACTAGAGAACTTGAACCATAAAATGAAGACTTACTAGATGAAATTAGAACAAAAGGTGTAGTAGTAGGTGAAGAAGAAAAACTACCATGTCATCATCTGCAGGGTTGTCTCCCTTCTCATGAGCCTCTCGGAGCATTTTATTTTCTTCTTCCAGCTGAGAGCAACGTTGCTTCGCGAAAGCAAGATCTGCTTTAACTGTCTTTAACTCTCGCAGCAGCAGTTTTGCTTTTGCTGCAGTTGCATTTGCCACCTGTAACCGGAAAAAAAAAGGGCCAAAAAATGCATTTGATCACCAGCAAGAGGAGATACAAACAAGAACATTTCAATATTTTCATGGTACTACTTATTAACTTTGAAGTTGAGTTGATAATTTGAAAGCATTCTCAGTAATATTTTGCAGATCCTTAATGCTACATGAACTAGAAATACATATATCATCACGCAAGTTGCCACCTTACGTCGCGAGAAGCCTTTAATTGATCGTCGTGAATAGTTTGTGTTTGTGGCCGAGTTGTCTGCATCTGCCATGAGTTAAGTCCATTGGAGACATGATTTTGCAATGTCTCAACAATCATGCGTCCTTCCTGTATGTCGGGAAAAAAAAAGAATTATGTTGAAGCAGAGCATGTAACTGATGAGGGAAAACAGAGAAACTATATAGTACTATTCTGGTGAAAATCAACTTCAATACTCAAGCCATGACCTTATTCTGCAGTTCAAACCATTTGTCCACTGCCTTTTTAACTAATTAAAGCATCATAAGTCCATCTAGAATCTAGGGTTGTCCAATTTTCTGGGAATTTCAGGGGTTTGATGTAGCCTATGATCTATGTTGCTCAAACTATTCAAAAATATCATGGGTTACATGTTAGATCCTCTAAAAAATAATGCATGTTTGGAGGATATGGCGGTATTTTTTGCAAAGACCGAGCAACATAGCCTATAATACTGGATTTTGAGGGTGATTAGACATGAAGCTCATGAATCAAACACTAGTTTTCACCGATGCATTGCCTTGCATTCAAAAACGGAAGGAGAGGGAGCCAGAAATTCTAATTAGGGAATTTGAACAAACAAAAAGAGCAAAAATACCACAAATGGAATTCAAAATTGCGAACCTAAAACAAAAAAGTTTTAAAACCGTATTTGCACAATATAATTCTCCCCTTTGAAACCATGTAACTCCGCCCCTGGGTTTTGTGGTTAAACAAAGGAGAAGAAAAAGGGAGGGGTAAATGATGACCTGGCTTTCTTCAAGAATGTCTTTGCCTTTCCGTGCTAAAACTCCCCAAAATCCACCTGTCTCGTTTTCGCTATAACCATTGGAAAGAGCATCCTGCTTTTGATGGACCAATGTGCAAGTAATTAAATATCAAACATAATGTAAATATTAAATCCTATTAAATTCAATACGGCAGTTTTGCTCCAATTGTGATCTCAGAAATTTGAAAAAAATTAGAGATGATTGAAGAGGGAGGGGATTATATGGGGATCTGCAACTATGAAATATGTATATGAGAAATAGGGACCTGAGAGGAGCGATCACGATGAGCGGCTGAGGCTCTAATGGCCTGAGCGGCGAGAGACAAAGAGGACGAAGAGGAGGAGGAAGAAAAGGAATCTCCGGAGGGACGGAAAGATGTTTCATGATGGAACGTGGAGGATCTGCTGATCTGCTTGGGTTCCACAGCGGAACGAAAAATGCTTTCTTCCTGGAAAGTGGAGGACCTGCTGATCCCCTGCTTCCTTCTGTACGCCATTTTTTTCCCCAAAATTTCTCCAAAACTTGTATTCAAATTAAGAAAAATGTGAAGAAGGGGGATTTAGATTGGATATTGCAGGAAAAGAATCGCGGGCGTTGGGGAAAGAGAGTGAATGTGCGGGAATGGCCGTATAACGCCTCTAACTAACTCTCCTCCTTTTAAGTTGACACTATTATTTCCTTCATTTCCAATATAATAAAAAGTTAGTGTTGAACCATTACACCACAATGCAATTTAATCCCATAATCCTTATCTTTGGATAAAATTTAAAATAATCCCTAATATATGAGACTACAAACATTAGTAGTCCTTCAACTTCACAAAAAACTGAGCCATTCTTTGACGTAACTGATAAATCTGCTACCATGTATGTAACCTCCTAGTCTAGGTTCGAGCTGTGGAACCACTCTCTTGCAGAAATACTGGGTATAATAGACTCTTGTGATCCGATCCTTTCCTGGACCCCGCGCATAGCAAGAGCTTAGTGCACTTCACTTTTATTTTTTATTTTTTATTTTTTTTGGAAAAAAAAAGATAATAGAAGAAAAAAGATCAAAACAATCCCTTAATGCCTTGTAAGTACATGAAAAGGAGCACTATTAAATGTTTCTTGACTTTGCAAAAGTGAAACACATTTGGTCTTGCTCAAGCAAATACACTTTACATTCCATTTAAGGAACAAGCACAATATCTTCTCCAAGGCTTCTTTTTGTCGACTGCCTCCTCATCTAGTGATATTTTTAAAGAATCCGAGTAATATACGTGGTTTAGTATCATGAGAGACATTTTAAAATCAAACATGCTATATGTTGTAAACGTAATTATTTCTGTAAAATTACAAGCTCCTATCTAACAACCTACTGCTGTCATGGGGAAAGTATTGTACATTTTTTATAACCATGGTGTGCAGATCAGATTGCGAGAATTTGATAACAATATATAGAGCAACACCAGTTTGTTTATTTTTCTGATTACTCGAAAGTTATTATATTCTGATTACAAATGCCACGAACAATCCTATTTACTTATTTTTCTAAGTGAACATAAAGTCTCATCTTTGTCTTTACCAAAATGCCCAACTTTGACAAGGCAGCATAAGCTTGGTATACAGAGTAAGAAGCCAAGAACAAATAAGGAGCAGTTCAGTTAACTCCTCCGTCATGTCTAATTATACTTACAGATGTAGTAAATAGTATATTCCTACATAATAATCGATACATCTCGCTTTGTGATTACAAACAATAATCAGCTTTTTCGACAGGGCTGACACGATCTCTGTAATAGGAATAAAAAATTCCAATCCAAAATCTCGTGTTTAACTCTCTGTAGCAACAGTGTTGATCCTAACTTAAAAGAGTATGTTGAGGTAGAGGATGATCCATCCAGCCATAGATAAAATAGCAAATATATGAACCCAAAACAAGATGGCAGCGGCCTCCTTCCCACACCCTCTCAAGTTGGCAACAGCGCCTGTCCAGAGTAAAAAAATTTGATCAAACATGCACTCAATTGCACACAGAATAAAGTAAAAGTCTATAGCAGTGTCATTTTCCATCTAAAGTTGTACATCTGACATGTTTCGGAAGGACTGTGGAAGGAAGGCACTTTACCAGCAAGTATGGATGTGGGCATCGTATACTGAAGAAGAAGAACGAATCTGAACATTTTATCACCAGCAGGAAGGAAGCCAAGCTTATCAGCTAACATGACAATGCCGAGTCCAGTTGGAGGAACCAAACACAGCCGTCCAAAGACAATTGCAGCAGTTGTCTTCAGACCAATTTTTGAACTTCCAGGTCCTGGTCCTGCAGAGATGCAAATATCAAGCAGTAAATAGGAGCGCCTAGGAACATCAGAATTTAAACACCCTCAGTAAACAAGGAGATTTATCACCAAAAAACAAAAAAGAGGTAAAGTTTAACCAAAAAAAAGAAGAAGGAAACAAAGAATTGTTACTTACCATCAACAAGATTGCCTCCTAAAGCCAACAATATGCAGGGAATCATGGCATCCCTGATAACAAGAAATACGACAACATTTAATTAATATTTACATATAACAGCATTTCCACCAGTAGACTAGAAGAATATTATTGCAAATGTCAAATTGTCAATTCAGCCAAGTCCGAGTATTCTAATAGAACTAGAAATAAATAAAAGCAGATTTTGCGAATCCAATTCTTTAGGAATATATGCTGATGTAAGCTATCAAAAAAGAATATGTATCATGTACTGACATAAGAAAATTCATTGGTAGACTGTTAGGTGACATGTCTTGTCTATTTGCAGCAAACAGTAACTGGAAAGGATAATATTACACATATGCTGCATGGCATTAATGGGGATCTTTAACTAATTCTGCAATGGAGTACCAACTCACCCAAGAATCAAACAGCTGTCAGTGAAGAAGTAAAGTGGAGCATCAGAAGTAAAGACCTGGCGCCTCAGGACTGGCACACATCCTATGATAATCGCTAAGATCTGTTGAAAGAACACGCAATTTAGCAACCGTCATAAAAGTTGTCCTAATTGACAATCTGCAAAAAGAATTGCTCTAATAGACAACTACACATGTGAACTATGCAGGTCAACTCCTTGGCGCCCCCAATACCCCACAACTCAGACTGTTAATCTGAAGAACAGTTTAATTAATTTATTTATTTTGATACGTTGAAGAACAGTTAAAATATTCATGGAGAGTATATTGTTCTTGATATCTCAGAATTACTTGAGTAAATGTCACAGCTAAATAGCATTCTAAGCAACTGTATTGTTGTGTGTGGTTAACAAGTTGGGAACTCGAAGAAAATTCTAAAATAGCAACTCGGGAAAGCCGTATGCAATCCATTTGATTGACAAAGGAGTAGAAAGTCATAGTTCAGGATAAGGTCATAACACCTATTATTCCTTGATATCCTGAGAGAAAACATTGCCTAAAATGAAAAATAAAGCCTCCTCAAGCATAAGCGGCATCACTAGTTGACAAAATAGTCTGAATGAAACTTTGCATATAAGAAAACCATAGGATAAAGCATTTTGCAGGAGAGAGATGATTCATTATATAGTTTATCAATGTGTAACATTTAAAACATGGAGCACCCAGATAAATTCAATGAAACTGCATATACAGACCATTCCAAGATTATTGAACTTACAGAAGCTATAATAGGAGGTTGAATTATTTGCTTGAGCTTCAGTTTCTCATAGAGAAATTTAAAGAACTCTTTAACCTGTAAGGAAAGTGATGAGCAGTCAAACACCAGTATTATAGAATACTATTAAGATCATCCACCAAAACCAGCATTCAAAAGATTTTATCACATTGCACATAGTGAATCAAGGAATCCAGAACCCACAAGAGACTGATTTTCCTTCATTTTCAATATGTCAGCTTGTAACAAAAATAAATGATCCGAAATTAGCACTATCGTGGTGCAAGTTCAACCACTAGAAGCAATAAAGAGAGACCATTAACGATCTCATCACACCGACCAAAAAAAGAGAAGAACCATGGGTCTGGAAGCAAAGTTAAGATCTTTAAAACAAGAAGTTTGAGGCTCTAGGAGTTGACTAAAATTCAAAATCATAATTTAACAAAGAACTGAAATTACTCAGGCTTGAAATTTGTGGATTTTTCAAGAATTCCAAAGACATTATGCAAAAGCAACTAAACTGAGAAATTAGGGATGTACTAAGCATGACTCGTGCATCTAGCTAAGGACTTAAAGTCTAATTCAACTAAGCAAACAAAGTACTGTGGCCGGAGTTTAAAAGCTCTGTTCATCTCAAACGCCATAAATCCAGATCCATCCAAAGATGAAATCACTCATGTTTATTCCTTTTATTTACATAGAACAATCTCTTGAAGGAAAAAAAGTAGTCTGAATATGGAGAGAAACTTGAGGTTCAGAATCATTGATTTTTTTTTTCCTGAATAAGGCATTGAAGGTCATATGCAAATAGCATTTCATTTATGAAGCACTAGCAATGTTAACACAAAATCCAACAATTATAACAAGAGAAACTAGTTCTGATACCTCAGCAATAGCAAGCCCATTTCTAAAGCCAAAGGTATTTACTATTTCTACCTCATAACGCCTAAAACTATGAGTAAATGGGGATATAATCTCAGCATAGAACATCTTTCTCACCTTTTCTTTCTTTGAAACACTAGAATCAGCTGGTGCAACATTTGTTGCAAGTAATGGAACTTGCTCTGCAGAACTACCTGATGGATGGCTCGGCAATCTATCTCTGTTAGGAATCTTGATAGGAAGGTTTGAATCTTCAACATCGAAGGTGCCCTCAGGAGGAGGTGCTAGCATCTGGAATACATAGGTGTAGAGGATAATTGCACCAACCTACGCACATTAATCAAATAATACTTTTATTAGCTAGAGCATTTTTAGAAGTTCAAAGAGGGCAGATACTTCTATACATTTTCAAGTTCCATGTTTGATGTGAACTTCTGTACTAGGTGCCGGATTTCCATGCAAAGGCTGGGATTTTTATGTTTTAG
>JACEIK010002147.1:85693-107006 GCA_018107945.1 Datura stramonium | reverse complement strand
GAGGCTTTATATACTTGGGCCTGGACAAGGCCAACGTGTCACGGAGCCAACGCGGAGGCTCCCTCTCCGTGACACGTTGCCATCGCGGAGGGGCTCTGCCTCGGCTCCTCCCGCGATGGTTCGACAGGTTTCTCGTCCGGTCTTTTTCCGGGCCTTTTTCTAGCATGTATGGCTTTCGAATACTCTTAACCAACACGCGAATAGGCCATCTATGTGTTGAAAATTTTACAGGGTGTAACAGGTTGCCTCCCAAGCAGCACTTAATTTAACGTCGTGGCACGACATAAGGCTCTTGAGTACTCAGAATTCCTCAAGGTAAGTTTCCTCCAATACCTTTAGTTCTTCAGGATCACTGGAATAATTCTTTAACCTTTGTCCATTCACCTTGAACTTAGTTCCTTCTTTAGTTTCAAGCTCAATTGCTCTATGTGCAAATACTCTTACCACTTTAAATGACCCTGGCCATTTTGACCTTAATTTTCTTGCAAATAGACAGAGTCTAGAGTTGAATAACAACACTAAGTCCCCAGGCATGAATTCTCGCTTCTGAATCTTGTGATCATGAATTCTCTCTTTATATATGGTTGCGTTCTCATTAACTGTTAATCTAAAATCATCCATCTCATTAAGTTGAGTGAGTCTTAAATCTGTTGCTTCGTTCCAGTTGAGTTTTAGCTTTTTTAGTGCCCACAAGGCCTTGTGTTCAAGCTCCACAAGTAAATGACATGATTTTCCATAAACACGTTGATATGATGACATATCTATAGGTGTTTTGAATGCTGTGTGATATGCCTATAAAACATCTTCTAGTCTCTTTGACCAATCCGTTCTGTTTGCATTAACTGTCTTGGCCAAAATTGTTTTGATCTCCCTGTTCAAGACTTCCACTTGTCCATTAGTCTGTGGGTGGTAAGGTGTTTCCACCTTATGTTTGACTCCATATTTTTCAAGTAAACTTCAAATATCCTATTGCAAAAGTGTGATCCTCCGTCACTAATGATTGCCCTTGGAGTACCGAACCTAGCAAAGATGTTACTTCTTAAAAATGCGGCGACCAACTTACTTTCATTAATTGAAAGTGCTACAACTTCCACCCACTTGGAAATGTAATCAACTTCACAAATGGGCCCGTAAAATCTATGCCCCATACATCAAACAATTCTACTTTGAGAATGGGTGTCAACGGTAGCTCGTGTCTTCGAGATACTCCCCCTTCTCATTGGCACTTATTACAGGCTTTTGCAAAATCATGAGAATCTTGATGAATGGTAAGTCAGTAATACCCATATTGTAGTATCTTTTGCGTTGTGCAAATGCCACTGTGATGCCCCCGTAGGAGACGAATGGCATGCCTCAAGAATGTAAATCATCTCATACTCAGGCACACACTTTCTTATGATGTTATCAACACAAATTCTTAATAAGTATGGATCATTCCAATAAAATTTTCAAACATCATGCACAAACTTCCTCGTTTGATGAAAGTTCATGTTTTCGGGAATTATATCACTCACCAAGTAATTTGCAAAGTCTGCGAACCAAAGAATTAAGTCATGTGAGGTGGACAATACCTGTTCATCGGAAAAAGAGTCACTTATTTATTCTTTGTTCATCACTTTCCCTTCTTCATCTAATATGGAGAGATGGTCTGCAACTTGATTTTCGGTTCCTCTTATGTCCTTCACTTCGAAGTCAAACTCCTATAATAGCAATACCCAATGAATGAGTTGGGGTTTTGAATCCTTTTTAGCTATTAGATAATGAATTTCTGCATGGTCAGTATGCCCCACAACACTAGTACCAAGGAGGTAGGCACGAAATTTCTCAAATGCATATACTACCACTAATAATTCTTGCTCTATTACTGTGTAATTCTTTTGAGCTGCATTGAGATCTTTGTGCTAGCGTAGTAGATACGGTGAAATTTTTTGTCATGTATTTGTCCAAGGACAACACCCAATGTTACCCTACTAGCATCACACATGATCTCGAATGGCTTACTCCAATCAGGAGCCACTTGATGGGTGCTGTGATGAGCTTTACCTTTAAACATTCGAATGCCTTGTGGCAGGCTTCATCGAATACAAACTTTGCATTTTTCTCCAACAACTTGCATAATTTTTTTCTATCGGTGAAGATCCCAACAGACCGCCTTCTACTTCTAATAGGCCATGAACTAGATCAGAATCATTCTCAACGAGTCCATAACAATTTTTTTTATAAAACGCCTCTAGAAACCCGCATGCCCAAGAAAACTGCAAATTTCTTTAACAAAGATGGGAGGTGGAAGTTTGGAAATTACCTTAATCTTTGCTTTATCCACCTCAATGCCTTTCTCAGAAAGTTTGTTCCCCAGTACTATTCCTTCTGTGACCATGAACTGACAATTTTCCCGATTCAGTACCAAATTTGTCTCTTCACATTATTTCAAGACGGCTGGCAAGTGTGCTAAGAAATTTCGAACGAATCACCTACTATCAAAAAATCATCCGTAAATACCTCTATGGTGTCTTCTACCATGTCAGAGAATATGGACATCATGCATCTCTAGAATGTGGTTAGTGTATTGCATAACCCAAAAGGCATCCTCTTAAACACAAATGTACCATATGAGTAGGTGAAGGTCGTGTTCTCCTGATTCTCTGTTGTAATAGAAGACTGGTTTTATCTTGAGTACCCATTAAGGAAACAATAATAAGCTCGTCCTGCAAGCGTGTCTATCATCTGATCCATGAAGGGAAGTGAAAAGTGACCTTTTTCAGTGCAGTTTTTCAATTTTCGATAGTCCATGTATACTCTCCATCTAGTCACTATTCTAGTAGGTACAAGTTCGTCCTTCTCATTTTACACCACTGTTATTCCTCCTTTCTTTGGTACACATTGCACCGGGCTAACCCATTGACCGTCAGAGATTGGATAAATCACCCCTTCATCTAACTATTTAATAATTTCCCTTTTTGTCACTTCTTGCATGATTGGGTTAAGCCTCCTTTGATGCCCAATACTTGGTATGCAATTTTCCTTCAATTTAATTTTGTGAGTGCAAATTCCTGGTAGGATACCAATAGTGCTAGCAATAGTCCACCCTATGGCTCTTTTATAGGTTCTCAGAATGGAGATCAATGCTTCTACCTTCCAATCCAATAATTTTGCAGAGATAATCACTTGTAGTGTATTTTTTCGACCAAGAAATGCATACCGAAAATGAGCAGGTAACGACTTTACCTCTAACACTAGTGGTTCTTCAATTGATGGCTTTGCGGGAGGGTTTGCTCTATTTTTCAAATGAAGATCCAATCTTTTAGGTGCATATGGATAAGCACCACCTCCCACTATAGATTTTACTGATTCGTTCAACTCGTCAGCTTCCCTCTCTATTGACTTAATTGTAGTGGACGTTAGAGCTTCTGTGGAGTAGCTATCTTCTATTAATTTCATCAGTGTATCATCAATGACATCAATAACATATTTAATACCTAAGTCATTCGGCTGTTGTATGACTCTACAAACGTTGAATACTACTTCTTCATCGTTTAGCCTAAACTTTATTTTCCCACTCTCCATGTCTACCAGTGCTTTTCCTATGGATAAATATAGGTGGCCCAAAATAATGGGTACTTTAAAATCAACATCGCAATCTAATATGATAAAGTCTACTGGAAAGATAAATCTATCCACCTTAACTATAATATTAATCAGTATACCCATGGGTCTATTTTTCTATTCTGTCTTCCGTTAGTAGCCGCATTGTAGTTGGTCTGGGGACTCCCAAGCCCAACTGCTCATATACTGCCAACGGCATCAAATTTGTGTTGGATCCCAGATCACATAATGCTTTGGCGAACTGTAAAGCTCCAAGACAAGGAATTGTGAAGGCTCCCGGGTCCTCCTTATTTTGCACTAAAGAGTATGATGCAATAGCACTACAATGATGAATTTTATCCTTAGGGTCAAAGATTATTGTTCTCCTTTTTATCACTATCTCCTTCATGAACTTTGCGTATCCTGATATCTGCTCCAGTGCTTCCACCAACAGAATATTAATTGATAACTACTTTAACACAGAGATGAACTTATGAAAATTTTCATCTTTTGCTTTTTTCTTGAGATGTAGGGGGAAAAGGAAGAGGGGTTCTTGGAATCCTTTTGTACACGCTAATTTTCTTTAGCATTTTCACTATTTTCTCCTTCATCCATTGCATGCACCCCTAGGCGAGGTATTTTCAATGCATTGCATCCCTCACTATGCTGACTAGCTGGCGTGGCACATTGCTCAATGCGTTGCTCCATTGGCGCGTCACGTGGCTTACTGCGCTGATTCACCAGTGCGCCATACAACTCAGTGCTTTGCTGGTCTGGTGTATCGCGCAGCCCAGTGCATTGAAACTTAGACGCACCATGCACCCCGATGCACTGGTCTGGTGGCGCTTTATGCTGCTCCCCTAATTCACTTGGCCTTGGGTTGCTTTCTATTATCGTGGGTCCCGTTTTAGGTGCCTGTATCTCAATGGTGGTCTTTCCACTTTTTGTTACTACCACCATGCATTGGTTATTTAAGGTCTTTACCTTGAAAACATTCCCATTTGCTACTTTAACTGTTTGATTGAGGATGAATGTGATTCGACCAATTTACCCATACTAGATAGATCATCACACATTTTTTTTGCACCTGGCTCTGTGGATTCCAATTTAGTCAGGACTTGACTGAGAATGGATTCAATTTTAGAATCTTTAGACTCAGTTGCTGGTGGTCCCCTGGTTCTCTAACTGCTTTTATCTTGGACTTTATATCCTGGTCATTCATGGTTATTATAGTTCCGAACTTGATTCCCGTGGTTGTGGCTCCAAGTGCCTTGAGCAGGCACTTGGGTACATCCATGGTAATCCTCCATGTGATAGTTAACTAAATCTTCTTCTTCCTCAAGATCAGGGTAGTAATCATTGTACCTGGACGTATCTCTTTGCTTCACTGCCTGTAATCTTTGTGTGTTCATGATGGTCAAGTGCTTGGTGATCAACTCCATTTGGGCTCTTATACGGTCCATATCTTGATCACGTTCAATTTCTCTCCTTTGTAGCTCTACTGGCACTCTTCTTGAGTGGTTTCCAACTTTAGAATCGGTTTCAATGCTGTATCATTTCCTATTGGTCTTTGCAAACTTGTCTAGTATCTCACTAGCTTGTTTTAAAGTATGTGCCTTAATAGCTCCTTCTGCCATGTTGTTAGCGATCAACTTGTTCATAGGATTAAGTGATGCATAGAATAATTCCAGAAGAACTTCATCTGGAAGCTTATGATTTGGACACTGCTTTAGTTTCTTTTTAAACCTAAGCCACATCTCTTGCAGGGCTTGTCCTGCTACCTGAATTTATTTATCTCATCCCTCAATTGAATCCGCTGTGAGGGCGAGAAGAACCATTCCAGGAAGGTTGCAGTCAATTCAGGCTAGGTTGTAATGGATTCGTCTGGCGGCTCATTTAACCATACTATTGCTTCATCTGTTAGTGAGAACAGAAACAACTTTAGTCTTATAGCATCCTACATTACCCCTGGTAGTTTGTTATCATTACATATTCCAATGAAATTGATTAGATGTTGGTTGGCATTTCTTCCATCTAGTTGTTGAAACAACCCCCTCATGCTAAATAAGTGAATCATAATACTGGTTATTTAGAGTTTTGCATTTACTAGTAGAGGGGGTGGTATTATCTCTCCTGCAAAGCTGACCTCATCTAAATCAATGTCATCTTCTCTGTCTTGCCAGAATTTCTGTGCCTGCTCAGCCCTTTTAAGTGCTTCGGCTCTCTGTTTCTCCGTCAATCCCTCCTTCAGAGGGAGGTTGAACGGTTGTCTTTGGTTTGCCATGTCCTGTGACGACTCAAAACTCAAAAGAAACATAAATCTCAAAATAGGATTACAAGTCAAGCTTAAACACCAATTAACTATTTCAACACCGTATTCCCCGACAACGACGCCAAAATTTGATCATACCAAAATTACACCTTGCAATTGAAATATAAAACGGTCACTATCAAATATAGTAACCCAACAAAGATTGGGGTCGATCTCACACGGAATAGGCAGAAATAATATGTTAATGATGAAAATAAGCTAACTTGTAATAAATATTTTTAAAGGTGGGATTTGCAAATAAAAATAAAAAGAAAATAATGCTAACAATTGTTGAGTTGTTTATCAAACTACTAAGACTAAACTAGGATTATGTTCCCTATGATTTCATAACATAATAGGCTTTTACTAGTGATATATCCTGTGAATTTTGTGTAAGACTTATGTTTAGTACATCTAATGTTTCTCGACTTAAGAACTACACTTATCTCCTTTCGGTCTCAAAATGCATACGTTACGTGCACCAGTAGACATTAGATTCTTTCCACCCATCTCCTCTTGGTCTCAAAAGTTTGTAAATTCTAGCTTTGCAATAAGTATTGACTTTAACTATCCTCTGTTAGAGCTCAAGTTAATTAGGTGAAAATTATTAATCTCAAGTTCTCATTATTACTCTCTTTTCCTAACTTCAACCTCCTTGGTTGGGCAAGTTGAAGATACGTGCTTGTTTCAATGTTTGAAACCGTTAAAACTTAATTAAAATAAAGAGAATAACAATCCACTTAATTCATCATTCAAGAATTACTATTTTATTGTGCCTACATTTTTTAATCCATCATGGTTCCCACAATCCTAGCCTAAGATATTTAGTCGCTCATGTTTATGAGAAAACAAATAAAAGATGTAGAAGAAATCATAATGAAATACTTACTTTAATATAAACTTATTCAACAAAATCTCCAAGCTAAAAGGTTCCACAAGAACTTGATGAATCTCCAACACTATCAACTAAACTATTATACAAATTCTCAAAGTATGAATTGTGAAATAATATAACTATGTTCGAATATAAAAGTATTGGACTAACAACTCCCCCTAAAACATGTTATGAAGGGTATTTATAATAGTAGATTCAAATTTTATTGTTCCTTCTTGGATTTGAATTGGGATTTGCAGCTTTTCCTAGTTGAAGTAGGAATCAACTGCAGGATGCTGGACTGGCTTGGTGCGCCACACGAGATGGGCTTCGCATCGCGCCTACTGGTGAGCAGTTTGGGCTGCGTTGTGCTGCTTAGACCGCTGGTGTGGCCAATGAATTGCGCAGGCCTTGCCCACAACGTGCTGGTGCGGTGGCAAGTGCTATCAACTCAATCCATCAATCCCATTTTGCCATTCTTTTACTTTTAAGCTACATTTAATCCCAAAATACATCTTTTAAGCCCTGAAAGCATCTAATCATGTGTATTAGCTCTGTTTCACAAATATATCATAAAACACATGAAAAGACACACAATTTGTTCTCAAAATATAGTAAAGTATGAGCAAAATATGACTAAGAAACAGGTAAATTCACCATTCATCACACACATCAACAGATTGTGTTATGTAACAACCTTTAGGAGAGAGAAAAGGGCGTAACAGAAATTAAGTATTCTACCTCCCCTCTCTCGATCAATTCTCTTCCTTTCCTCTCTTTTTCTCTTCCTCTTTTCTCTTTCTCTTCCAGATTTAAATTCTTCTTCTATTCTTGTTCTTCTTCTTCTTGTTCTACAAATCTCCAGATATCAATGGCGTCACTTCTAGTTAAGTAGTATAGTTGTTATTGCTACATTCGTGTAGTAATTTAGCTTCTTGTTATTGATAAATCAAAAAATTGTCCCACAAACTGTTTGATCCCCTTTTCATTTGAAATACATTCTAATCCTCATAAGGGTAATTACAACTGATATCAGAGCATCGATCGTACGACTTGTGGTGTAGCATGGCTGAAGAGACTCGCCTGAAGTTGTTAGATAACAAGCTAGCTAGGCATGATGAGTTGCTAACTGAGGTGGCCAATAACCAACAGGAGGTTCGTAACACTCAGATTGCGATTCAAAGGACTTTGGAGATGATCCTCGACAGGTTAACAATAATAGAGAGAGCTTCTGCTGGCCAGATTCAAGGTTTTGGACTACAGCCTATTCCAAGACATCCAGGGTAGGACAACAGGCTTAACAGACTCCAAAATGTACCTATTCCCCCTCTAAATGGGAATTATCCAGTTTTGAAGGCCATGATCCCATGGTCTAGTTACGCAAGTGTGAGAGGTACTTTGCATTATATCGCACTCAAGAAGATCAGAAGGTGGAAGTAGTTTCCCTATGCTTGAATAGACTGACTGACATATGGTACCATTTATTAGTGCTATGTAGAGGGGTAGTGCGTTGGATCTAGCTCAAGGTGGATTTGATATGTAGGTCTGAGGATATTGTAGTTGAAGATGTTATAGAAGAATTCAATAAGCTTACACAGACTGGATTTGTAGATGAGTTCCTGGGAATATTTGAAGACCTTAAGGCTTAGATGTTGATTAGAAATTCTGTGTTGAATGAGTCTCACTTCCTATCCAGTTTCATTAGTGCTTTTAAGGAAGAAATCAGGTTTGTTGTAAAATTACTTAAACCAACTACTCTTAAGTATGCTATTGTAAAAGCTAAAATGCAAGAGAAGGCCATTGAAGCTGCACAAAGAAAAAATAAGACCATAGTGAAATGGATCTTAACACCTAGTACTAGTGGGAAAAGCAAAGTGCATGCTACTTTTTTTCCCAAGCCTAACATCTTCAGACTTACTCCTGAAGTGTATGAGAATAGATTAGCTAATAGTTTGTTTTTTAGATGTGGAAAGAAGTATGGACCTAGGCATGTGTGTAAAAGGAGGCAGCTAAACAGTATATCTAGTAAGATAACTGAAGAAATAGAGGAGGAGTAGTTTGAGATTGTCATTGAAGTAATAGTAGAGTAGGAAATTGAGGAGCCCATATGTTTGAATGCCCTTATGGGCATAATCAGTGAGAAAATACTATATTAGTGGGAGACACTGTGAAAAAGAGATAGCTCACCATACTGATAAATTCTGGTAACAGTCACAGTTTCATTGATTAACACATAGTTAAGGAAGCAGGTTACCAACTTAGCTATTGCACTCCAGTCAGGGTTACATTTGCTGATGGCAATTATGTGATGTGCACAACTCACTATAAGGATTTCAAATGGAAAATGCAAGGCAGATCATTTTAGGAGGACCTACTCATTATTCCCTTAGGAGTTTGTGATCCAGTTTTTGGTAATAATTGAATGAAGAGCATGATCCTACCAAGAAGTGTGTGACTATTGGAAAAAAGGGGAATAAGTTAGTATTGCTAGGTATTACTGAGAAGGAAAGACTGACCATGTTAACTAGTGGTTCTATGAATAAAATATTGAAAAAGGGCCAAGCCTTAATAGCTCATCTGTTCATGAAGTGTTTGGAAGTGCAAAAGGAGGAGGTGCTTCCCGATAAACAAGTTTAGTTGCTATTGTGATAGTATGGAGATGTGTTTGCTGAGCCAAATTCCTTACCTCCGGTTAGGTCCTTGGATCATGCCATACCATTCTGGTGCCTTGCTAATTAGTCTGATGCCCTACAGATATAATTATCACCAAAAGGATGAATTGGAGAAACAGGTAAAGGAGATGTTTACAGTGTGGAATTATCCAAAAGAGCCAATCTTTTGTTTTTTCACCTGCCCTACTGGTCAAGAAAAAGGATGAAACATGGAGGTTCTGTGTTGATTGTAGAGGACTCAATGTATTACTATCAAGGAAAAGTATTCAATACCTATAGTAGATGATATGTTAGATGAGTTATATGGCTTCGTAATCTTTTCCAAAGTTAACTTGAGAGCTATCTATCATCAGATAAAGATGAAGGTAGAGGATTTTTACAAAAACTCTTTTAGGACACACATGGGCCACTATGAGTTTAGAATTATGCCTTTTGGACTAAACAATGCACCAGCTACATTCCAGGCCCTTATGAACCAGGTTTTTCGGCCGTTTCTAAGAAAGTTTGTCCTTATTTTCTTTGATGACATATTGTTCTATAACATTAATTTGGGTGAACATGTTAAGCACTTGGAGATGGTGTTGGACACACTTAGAAACCACTCATTATTTTCAAAGAGGCTAAAAAGATCCTTTAGTCAACCTCAAGTGGAATATCTGGGCTACATTATCACTGCTGTGGAGGTGTTTACTAACCTTGAGAAAATCCAAGCCATGGTGGATTAGAGTCAACCTACATCCCTCAAAGCACTCAGGGTTTTCCTTGGCCTATCAGGTTACTATAGGAAGTATGTGGCCTATTATGGGACTATATGCAAGCCCTTAACTGATCTGTTAAAGAAGGATGCTTTCAAATGGAATACATAAGTAGACATGACTTTTACAACTCTTAAATTTTCCATGGTTTCCACTCCAATTCATCTTTCCAAATTATACTCAGGAATTTATAATAGAAACTGATGCCAACTATAGTGGAAGTGGGGCTGTGCTAATATAGAAGGGAAGACCTATAGCCTACTTCAGTAAAGTGTTAGCTCTAAAGCATAAAAGAAGGTCCATTTACGAGAAGGAATACTTAACCTTGTTGTGTGCTGTGGACGGGTGGAGGCTCTATTTGCAGTTCAAACATTTTGTGGTGAGGACAGACCACCACAGTTTGAAGTACCTATTGAAGCAAGAGGTTAGATCTGCTATATAATAAAAGGGGCTGGCCAAATTACTTGGTCTTGGCTATGAATTTAAGTATAAAAAAGGTGTAAAAAATAGGGTGGCTGATGCTCTTTCTAGAAAATATGAAGACCTTTAAAAGAGTGACCAGTCTAGTTGAAATATATTTGCAATCAATACTATTATTCCTACATGGATGCAAGAAGTAGAACACAGTTACAAAAGGAGATCCTCAGGTTCAAGAATTGCTCACTCAACTGGCAGTGGACTTGCAAGGTCCAAGCGTGTTGCACTACTCTTCAGGAATTCTCAGAAAAAAGGCAAGGTGTACATAGGTGCTCATGGTGATATGAGGCAACAATTACTGGCCTTATTTCGTGATTATCCATTAGGAGGTCACTCTGGCCAACTGGGCACTTTAAAGAGGCTTGCTCAACTCTTATGTTGGCCCATGATGAAACATATGGTAATTGACTATGTCTTTAGCTGTGGTATCTGCCACAAAAGCAAGGAGGATAATGTTGCCTACCCTGGGTTGCTGCAACCCCTTTCTCTCCCTAACCAAGAATAAAGTCACATGAACATGGACTTTGTAGAAGGTTTGCCTAAGTTGAGATCTAAGGATGTGATCCTAGTTGTGGTTGACAAACTTACCAACTATACTCATTTTATTGCACTGTCTCATCCCTATATTGCTAGATAATAGCTGAGGTATTTTGGGATAGGGTGCATAGCTTACATGGAGCACTTGATTTCATTATCACTAATAGAGATAATGTCTTATTGAGCCACTTCTGGCAGGCCAATTTCAAACTCTTAGACATTCAACTTCACTATAGTACTAATTACCATTCTCAGAATGATGGCAGACTGAAAGGGTCAATAAGTGTTTAGAAAATTATCTAAGGTGTATGACTTTTCACAGACCAACTCAATTGGGTGCAGTGGTTGCAAATTGCTTAGTGGTGGTACAACACAAATTTTTATATTATCCTAAAATGAACCCCATTTGATGCTTTATATGGCTACACACTAACCCAGATTCCCTTGGGGCCTTTACTTGACACCAATGTCCCAGTTGCTGAGGATAAAATGATAAGGAGACAACAATTATTACAACTGCTTAAAGACAACTTGAGTAAAGCTCAAGAGAGGATAAAACTTTTTGCTGATACTAAAAGATCTAAGAGAAAATTTTTGGTTGGAGATTTAGTTTATCTCAAATTTCATCCCTACAGGCAGACTTCATTGGCTTTGAGGAGGAACCTGAAGCTCAGTTCCAAATATTATGGCCCTTATAATGTATGAGGCAAGATTAGAGTAGCGTCTTACGAATTGGATTTACCTCCAGATTCCAATGTCCACCCTATTTTCATGCCTCCTTACTTAAGAAGAAGGTTGAAAATCGGGTAGTTATGCAGACTACTAACCCATGACTAGTGAGGATGACAAGTTTTTGGTTAAAAATGTGGCTATTCTTCAAGGACAGATGATGAAGCTCAACAATGCTGTGGCTGTCAAGGTGTTAGTGTAGTAGTCTAAACTACCTACAGAAGATGCCACTTGACAGGATTATCACTCTTTGAAGGCCAAATTTTTTGACTTTGATCTTGATCCTTGAGGTCAAGGATCTTTTGATAGATGAGGTATGTCATGATCTGCTTAATTGTTATAATAAGCATTAGCTAGAGTAGTTTACGAGATTTGAAATAAGGATTGGGTAAGGAGCAGGTCGCGTGTCTGAAGGCTGAGATTAGCTCCGGATTAATGAAATATAAGGGTGGAGATTACGCCACATCACCAGGTTGTTACACACATCAGACGATTGTTATATAACAACCTTTAGGATAGAGAAAAAGGCATAATAGAAATTAGGTATTCTACCTCCCCTATTGATCACACCCAAATTATACCTTACAATGAAGTATAAAGCAGTCTCTATCAAATATAGTAAGCCAACAAAGGTTGGGGTTGATCACACAGGGAATAGGTAGAAACAATATGTTAATAATGAAAATAAACTAACTTGTAATCAATATTTCGAAATGGGGTTTTGCAAATAAATAAAAGAAAATAATGCTAACAATTGTTGAGTTGTTTATCAATTTACTAAGACTAAACTAGAATTGTGTTCCCCATGACTTCAGAACTTAGTAGGCTTTTACTAGTGATCTATCCTGGTGAATTTTGTGTAAGACTTATATTTAGTTCATCTAACGTTTCCAGACTTATGTTTTTTACTTATCTCTTTTCGTCTCAAAGTGTATATATGGTGCCTCCGCGAATAGATGTTAAGGACTTTCCACGTATCTCCTCCCGATCTCAAAGTGTGTATGTTTTAACCTTACAGTAAGTCTTGACTTAACTATCCTCGATTAGAGCTCAAGTTAATTTAAATGAGGGTTAACAACCTCAAATATCCATTGTTATTTTCTTTTTCTAACTTCAACCTCCTTAGTCAGGCAAGTTGAATATATAGGCAATATAGCATTATGATGAAGAAAATAACAATCCACCCAATTCACCATTCAAGAATCACTATTTTATTATGCCTACTTTTGTTAATCCATCATGGTTCCCACAACCCTAGTCTAAGAGATTTAGCCGCCCATGTTTATAAGAAAACAAGTAAAAGATATAGAAGAAATCTTAATGAAATACTTACTTTAATATAAACTTGTTCAACAAAATTTTCAATATAAAAGGATTAACAAGAACTTGATGAATTCTTCAAGAAAAACTCAACTAAACTATTCCACAAATTCTTAGAGTATGAATTGTGCAAAACTATAACCATGTAAGCACTCTTAAATGTGATAATTCACAGTAATTGATATGAAATAAAGGGTATTTATAATAGTAGATTAATCCTTCATTGTTCCTTCTAGGATTTGAATTGGGTTTTGTAGTTTCTGTTCCTAGTAGAATAGGGATTGGAATCCTGGCCGCTTGGACTGAGCTTGTGTATTATGCCCCTCACTGTGCCACATGGCCCAGCATATCGTGCCTTTAGGTGCTCCCGTTGTGCCTGTGCAGTGCGCAAGCCATATCATAGCTATGCCTGTGTGCTTCCAACTTCTATATACTCGTCTTATCAATCTCGTTTTGCCCTTTTTGCTCTTTTAAGCCACATTTAAGCTCAAATTCATCACTTTAAGCCAAAAAGCATCTAATCATGTGTGTTAGCTCTCTATCACAAATATATCATAAAACACATGGAAACACACATAATTTATTCTCAAAACATAGTAAAGTATGGAAAAATATGGCTAAAAAATGCGTAAATTCTCCATTCATCACCTCTCTCGATCAATTTTCTCCTTCTTCTTCTTCTACAGATCTCCAGATATCAGTGGCATCACTTCTTGTTAATAAGTATAGTTATTTGTTATCTAAATTGTAGTATAACACCCCCAAAGTCCCTAAGACTAGACCCTAGATTTGAAGTTTGACCATGTAGTGAAAACTGGAAAATGCCCTAAGAACGAGCCTCAATATGAATCGTAGGAGGATTGTACGAGTCGTACCAAGGACTTGTAGTGTGTTGTCTAGAGAACTTAGCAAATTTTGATTAAGAAGTAATGACAGGCTTTCATGACCCATACCGGGTCAATACGAGTCGTACCAAGGGTTTGTGGTATGATTTAGAGAGTTTTGCAAGAAGTGTCAAGGAAACCATGATTAGATCCTATAATTCGTACAAGGGTGGTACGAATCATAGTGAAGGATCATAGATAGGAGGTTCATAGAATTTGAAAGGAAGGATTAGTAGCTACAAAGACTCATTAGGAGTCGTAAGATGATGGTACGAATCGACATTTCAGTTATGAGTTGAGATGTTGTATGCCTTGGACTTTCAGGCTAAGTTTGAAACTGTTCTAGGTTTGTGGATAGACCCAAACCCAATGAATTTAAGGAAACAAGGGTTAATATCAATTCATAAGTGTAAGAAGTGCAATGGATGCAAATTAAGGTCATAAGAAACCTTTATCATGAAGTTGAGTTTAGAGCCTTTCTATCGATTGAGTTTTTCATGAAAGTTCTTACAAGGGTCAACTTTAAACGATTATAATTCCTATAATAAGAATTGTTTTGGGTGATCTGACATATCAAATTATAGTCCTTTGAGTCTTCTTTCCAATGCATCCAACCTTGCATCAATCGGAGTTTGGAATAAAAAATTTTGGCCAGTTTACTGTCAGGTTTGGCGAACAGGACCAGCCCTATCACCACTTGTCATGGTACGCCTCATGGTTTGTAGGTACGAATTGTACCGGACACTCATACCAGGAGTTTCAACAAGCTTTTTAAGACATGCAGAAGCCCCAAACGGCATACCACGACCCATGGTATGTCACTACGAGTTCATGGTATGACCTGTAGCACTGGACGGGCAGATTTTTAAGAACTTTTTTCTAGGGGTATTTTTGTAATTTTCTATACTTTTAACTTTTAAACTAGGTCATTTTAGGCTTTTCTTTGGGATGAATTAAAGGGGTTTTTCTAGTCTAAGCTCTCAGTTTTTCCTAATCAACTCAGAATCAGATCGTATGTGGGATTCCAACAAGGGAATTCCTTCCACCCTTATGTCCAAAAAGTTTCAGAAAAACTCTAGCTACTAATTCTTCCTAGAAATCATGAATTAGGGTGTTTCTTCAGGTTGTTGAATTTCCTTAGCCCTTCTATGTTCTTTTAGTTTCATGACTTGAATTATAATGTATAGATATGTCTATGTTATTATTTTAGTCTTTACAGTACCTTGTCCATTATTTCAATTTAAAACATGTATTTTAGAGAATTCGCTCATAAACTAGCTTTTCCTTAAGATAGCATGATTTGCTAAAGTATATATGATGTTCATGAATTTCTCTCAATTTCATAATGCATTTCCATGATTTCATACTAGCATCATTTTAAAGGCTTAGCCCCCACCACTCAACACTGTTATCGAAAATATAGTTGCTTTAAATATATAAGTCTACCATGATCTCAGTGTGAATTATTTTAAATATGATTAATCATAAGATTTTACTCATGATTTTAGTATGATCTACATAGTCAGTGTTTCTATAGACTGTTATGACGCTTTTAAATAAAGAAACTCTAGCAAGTCTTAGAACACCAGTTTCATGCGTAGTTCTTTAGATTGTTACGATGCCTTCAGATAAAGCAGCTTTGAAAAGTCTTAGAACATCAATTTCTTGCATAGTTCTTTAGACTGTTACGAAGCTTTCAGATAAAGCAGCTCTGACAAGTCTTAGAAAACCAGTTTCCTGCACAATTCTTTAGACTTTTAGGACACTTCTAGATTAGTAGTACTGACTCAGTCTTAGGACACCAGTTTTTAGCTAATCAGTCCAGTTAGACATGATTAAGATTTTCGTTTGGATAGTACTTAGCACCGAGTAGGCCGGGGTTCAGTGCACCCAGGTTCCCAAAACTACACTGCCATCGTAGGTTATTAGCATGAGACGCCGGTAGAGAGTTTGCGCTTGAGCTTCTTTATCCTCTACATGTTTTCCTTGGTTGACACTTGATATCGCAGTCCCAGCCCAGTCGTCATGTAGCCACTCGATGTACCCAGTTATGTAGCCCGCTTGATATCGGTCTACCTCTATGCTCTTTTCATCGAGGTAGATCATTTTGTTCCATGCTTTTGCGATATCCAGAGCATGCGGAACAAATTATCTTTGTAATCTACTTGGTATGCGTCCATGTCAGCAACCCTAGGTATTATTTGCATCTTTTCTGTATAACGCATTGACCGCATTGGAGAGTACGGTTAAAGACCACGGAGTCCTATCAAAACCAAATAATATCAAGACTTGGTATATACCACGAAGTTAGATCTCGAAAACCAATCAAACATCCATTGCACAGAGTCTTCTGTCAAATTACTCAACATTTGACCCCATTTCTCTACCTCATTAGGCCTTTTGATCGGCTTAATACCCATAGTGACCTTGTAATGATGAGTGCCAATGTGATCAGTTTCCATAGGTCGAGGGATGGTTGGCTTGCCATGCACCTTCTGAAGATGCTCAATAAGCCAAAGTTGAAGTAGCAAATTACATCCTTCAAAATATTTGAACCCATTTTTGCATTTTCCCAAGGCTCGATAAATGTCGGCCACAATCATTGGGACAATTGTACAAGGTCCTTTGTCAACACCTTTGCACAAGGCATGAGCGACTAAAATAAGATGGATATCGATGTCTTCCTCATCTCCTCGTGGGAAGACTACCATTCCCATAAAATAAACAACGAATGCAATTCTCTTGCTGATCCATGAACTCGAATCGGGACTCTCTATTTCATAAATCTCGCGAGACGAATTGTGGCCAAACCCATTGAGCAGATAAGTTTCCAGCATCCTGCCCTTCATTAGATAGGAAACCATATTGCTACCTTGTAACCCCAATTTGTCACGCACATTTTCTAAGGTGACCCGTCTTGGCATAATCATTTTAGCCTCTCCCATTTCCTGTTCCTCTATAACAGGCTCACGTTTTCTACATATCCTCCAATTTCTTCCAAAACTGGTGTCATCTCAATATTACCAAATCTGAAAATAACCCCTTTTTCATCCCAAAATGTGTGGCCGCTTCGATAAGTTTTCGACACGGAGTAACTTACATGAGAGAAGGTAAGTGTCTGAATATTTTTCTTACCTTATTTTAACCGTATTCACCTAAATCGACCCACCAAGATTTAATTCTCATGGACTACACCAAACCATGCTAAATCTCAGATATGATGTAAGGGGCTCATCGTACCTGCATCACAAAGAAGGTTAAAGTAACTTACCCACTCAGGAGCAAAATGACATTACTTAACATGTTCTTTCTCAAAATGCATATAATTTATGGGTTGTCTTTCTCGGGATTTAAAACCCCTTAAGACTCAAGGAAATGTTTAACTATTAATCTTGACACCTTATTAAAGGTGTACACGGTCAAGATCTAAGGGATCACACCGTGCAACTTAAATAATACTTTGCAAAAAATTCAACTTGCTCGTATTATTCAGCGAACACAGACTATCATTTCCCGTCTACCCGTCTAATTAATTAATTATTAATCCTAAGAACTCTAGGCGAAGAAAACTAACACCCTAAACATTTGCCTGCCCGTTCCAAGCTTAATGCCCAGAGACATTGGACAACTATTTTGGATTTGGGGTCTAGAATTCTTAGAGCTGTTAAAGGTGATTAACGTCAAACATACAGAGCTTCAAACAAATAAATGATGCATAGAAGGTTTCAAATAGGCCTCTAAATTAAAAGGAACAATTATTAAGAGCATGATATCTAAGCAGGTGCAAACAGATTTGTGAACCCTACAGACATGAGCTCTAAAATAAATGCAACCAAATTGTTCTATTACAGATTCTAATAGGCATGACTTTAAAATAGACACAAATAGATACATTAGATCCTATTGGCAAAATCTCTAAACAAAATCAAGAAGGTTGTCATGTCACACATTTAGTGTATGGACAGCTAACATTGCACAATTTATTACAAACCCAGCTCCTAAAGGCAGAAATTTGACGCAATTAAAGAGTTATGTTTAAATAGTAACCTAAAAACATGACTTTTGGTTGTATCGTCTCAACTTAAACTACGCAGCAGATTATGCGACGCAACTGGATAGCATATAAGTATGCGACGCAACTGGATAGCATATAAGTATGCGACTTAAATAAGTTAATAAATGATGCTACATTTTTTTTTACTCAGAGTAATCAAACAAGCAAATCATGTGTAGATTCTGGTAAGTAGAGTTTTATGATGATAAATAATTAACCCTGTCAAAAAAATATAACTACTTCCTAGGTGTCTCCTAGCAAATTCAGGCTGATTGCAAATAATGTTATTGAATTAAACAAAGTTATGAATGACTAAATGCATTTAAATTAATGTTGTTAGACGATTGTTCACGAAATCAAGACAAATCACATTATTATAGGATCAACAAAATTATAGGAATTTTACATATGCAGATTTTCTGGCGTTAGGATGAATATCTTCTAGGCATGATTTCTAGTGCTTATCCTATTTTTATTATTATTTTATTTTATTTTAAAAAAATAATTTCTTAGAGCAATGATCACATTCGCATTACTCCTCTAGGCATGATTTCTAACAGAAATAATCATGTTCATATTAATCTTATAGGCATGATATCTAAGGTTACATACATTATTAAAAATCCTATGAACATGCTTTCTAGGCGAAATCAGCAATAAAAAAAAAAACAATAAGGAAAACATACCATACCTCCCGCCCCCATAAACCCCTTTCCATTATTTATCATTATTTCTTTACAAAATTACAAATTATTGAAAGAAACAAATAAATAACAAATTACAGTAGAGCAAATAATTCTTGAAATAAAGAAAACTCCCAAGCCAAATTTATCCGAGCGACTCTCTGAGGGGTTCAGAATAAATTTAAGGCTACCTGCTTAAAGATCAAATACAATAGTAGATGCAAACAAGATCTCAAACTTTGTAATTCACGTTAAATGTCATATTAACTCACAATCACAACAAGAGAGCAATTAAGAGGACCGAATAACGAGATTTGACATATAATGACTTTCAAAATTAAATAAACTAACCAGTTGGGATGAAAAAATCAGAAACGAATTAGAGAATCAATGATACTTCAAAAGCCTTGATCTAATACCAAACTCAACACATCAAGATCACGGGAATCTCAAGGGTTCCGAGCAGTGCTTGAGTTGAGCAGGGATGAAGCAGTTTTTTTTAAAAATAAATTAATAGAGTGAAGAATGAAGATGCTTAAAACAAGGTAAATTCAGGTTTTAAAAGCTAACCTCTGAATGTCTTTAAAAGAGAAGAGGAGGCTGCTTTTATAGCGAAAGTCATAAAGGTTTAAAGGAAAGGGAATATTGAAAATCAATTCCAAATAATTACTTACCATATGTAAATAAATTATTCAAATTAATAAAATTAAATCAGAAAAAGAAAAATCTCTTACCATAATTGCAAATATTGAAAAGAGAGGAAAATTAGTTAAACGTATGGAATGATGGCCTTACCAAAATTATTTAAACAACTATCAGTAACTAAATCAGAAATAAATGTTGGATTACGACAATATCTTCTAAAGGAGTAACTCAAACAATTAGGTGTAAGTATCATAATTTACAATACAAT
The DNA here is from genome assembly GCA_018107945.1 of Datura stramonium. Classification (NCBI taxonomy): domain Eukaryota; kingdom Viridiplantae; phylum Streptophyta; class Magnoliopsida; order Solanales; family Solanaceae; genus Datura; species Datura stramonium. The sequence goes on along the minus strand of JACEIK010002147.1, from coordinate 87,215 downwards.
AGTAATTCGTAGAAAAATCTACCATGTTAAGGAAGAAAAGAAATTAATAGAATCAATACAAGAATCAAATCAAATATTAAATTGTCTTAAAGTAAGACCAATTGACAAGCTATCACTCAATATACAAATGAATAAATAAATAACTGAGTAAATAATGAATTAACATAATTATTATATAGAATCACTTATGGAAAGTCTAAAAATTATTAAAGATTGTAATCGATTTTAATTACCATAATGATTAAATACTAATTGTCTAATTATTACAAAGGGGCATAAATCAAGAGGCTTTCTGTTAACTCACAGTGACAGAATCAAATAAAGCATCCAAATATATGTATTAAGTGCTAAAATTACCATAATCATCATGGAAAAGCTGTCAAATTTAAGTGCTGAATGCCATACGACCCTAAGAATTTCAATTAGGCAAAGCAAGATAGATTTACCATAACTAAATAGACGAATAGCAGGCTATTTCAATTAATTCCATGTTACAGCTTCCATATGATCCCATCACCAAATGTGACCTATTGTGGTTTAATACGCTTAAATTACTGCCATAAAATCCAAAATTGACCAGACACACTTAAAACCCAGTTGCCATGAATTATACAACAACACTATAACAAATAGCATATGAAGACAAACAGTATGAGCCAATTTTGACGAATACAGAGTCTAAACAAAATAGAGAAAGTTGCGTAACAAAATGCAAAATGTCAATATAAAGGCATGAGTAGATAATAATTTAGAGATAATGAAAGACAAAAAACATGTGGGAATATAGAGGTATGAATAGATAATGATTTGAAAATAATGATCGACAACAAAGCATACGACATTAACGAATTTCAAATCTAGAATTTGAACATTAAAAATCAAGCAAACAAATAGACATGGGTGAGGATAGTGGTCGGCAAACGGGTCCGGTGGTTCGTTCATGGTGGTTTGGGTGTGGTGGTGAAGCTTGTGCGACGAAAGGGAGGAGAATGAGAGATGGGGAATGGAGGATGTGTGGCACTGTCACTGCCGGAGTTCGAGAAGAGAGGAAGAGGCCGGTTGGAAGCGGTAGATCTGGACGGCGATGAGGGAAGAAAATGGAGGGGTGATGTCCGGTGTGGTGAAACAACGGTGTCGGGTGGTTGGTTTCACCGGACGAGGTGGGAGGAGAGGAAGAAAATGGAGTCGGGTTGGTGGTGCGACGCCTCTGGGTATTAGAGGAAAAAATGAAAATGGAGTGATTAGAGTTTGGGGTGGTGAAGTGAAGTAAATAAAGAAATAAAGTAGGGTTTCATCTTTAACCGTTGGATCGGATGTGATGAAGGGCTGAGATTAGAAGTTATAAGAATAGGTCGGGTCTGGATATGTCCATGGGTCTCGGGTTGGGGTAATGGGTTAGAAAATTAATTGGATTTAAAGTGGCCAGATTTTGATAAGAGTGGCTAAAATTGACAGAAATTAAGTGAAATGCTGCCAAATTTTAAATAAATTGGAAAAAAAATTCAAAATTGGCTGCTATATA